>PVKM010015791.1:0-27521 GCA_004027735.1 Carollia perspicillata | reverse complement strand
AATATACACAATCTATAAAGAACTTGTACCAACTCAACATCAAAAAAAAAAAAAAAAACAATGCAAAAATGGCTTGAGGCAAGAAAATCTCAGATATTCCACACAGCAAAGTTTTTCACTGATATATCCCCTAGAGCAAGGGACAGAAAGGAAATAATAAAATAATCTCATCAACATAAAGCCTCTGCATGGCTACAGAAAAAAAAAGCATTAAAATGAAAAGAAAACCAACTATATGGGAAAACATATTTGTCAATGATACCTCAGACAAAGGTTTGATCTCCAAAACATATAAAGAACTCACACAACTCCACTCCAGGAAGACAAACAACCCAACTAAAAAATGGGCAAAGGATTTGAACAGACACTTCTCCAAGGATGACATATACTGGGCCCAGAGCCATATGAAAAGATGCTCAACATCACTAGCCATCAGAGAGATGCACATTAAAACCACAATGATATACTGCTTCACACCAGTTGGAATGGCCATCATAACCAAATCAACAAACAGTAAGTGTGTAAAAGGGAACCCTAGTACACTTTTGGTGGGAATGCATACTGGTGAAGCTTCTGTGGGGAACAGTATGGAATTTCCTCAGAAAACTAAAAATGGAACTACCTTATGACCCAGCAATTCCCCTATTGGGATTATACCCTAAGAATCCTGAAACACCAATTCAAAAGAACCTATGCACCCCAATGTTCATAGCAGCACAATTTACAGTAGCCAAGTGCTGGAAACAGTTGAAGTGCCCATTGGTAAATGAGTGGATCAAACATTTACACAATAGAATACTGTGCAGCAGAAAGAACGAGCTCCTACCCTTTGGGACAGCATGGATAAAACTGGAAAGCATTATGCTGAGTGAAATAAGCCAGGCAGTTAAAGACAAATACCATATGATGTCACCTTTAACAGGAACCTACACAACAAAAGAAACAAACAAGCAAAATATGACCAAAGACATTGAAATTAAGAACAAACGGACAGTGATCAGAGAGGAAGAAGGAGGGAAATAATGGGGTAAAGAAGGGAAATGGTCATTAAAGAACATGTATAGAGGACCCATGGACAAAGTAAAATGGGGGTAGGATAGAGTGTAGGAGGTGGGGGTGGGTGCAGCAGGGGAAACGTGGTGGTGGGAAAATGGAGACAACTGTATTCAAACATTAATTTAAAATGATTTTTTAAATAAATAAATAAATAAATAGTGCTCTTAAAAAAGAAATCATTGTCATTTGTTAGGCATGGTAATACTATTGTGTAAGAAAATAACTTTAATTTTTAAAGACTTATATTGAGGTATTTTTGTTGGTTAATTTTCAATAAAATATTTTATAGTATAAATGACACAAATACATAAAATATTAAGAGCGAATAAATCTAGGGATATACTTAACAGTGTTCACTATACTAGTCTGTTTCTGAGTACTTGCAACTTTTCAGAAGAAAATGTCAAATATGAGATTTGTCCTCAATAGGAAAAAAAGAAAAAAGTCCAGGTGAGAGATAATGATGATGTGAGCTAGGGTGACAGTAGGGATAGAAGAAAGTAAACAATTCAAGAATTTAAATGAGTGGAAAAAAATGGGCAGAATTTGAAGACTTATCTGGATGTATGAGGTAAAAGATAAGAAGGTGTCATGAATGACTCCCAGGTATTTATCTGGGCAATTGAATAGACAGTGGCATCTTTACTGAGACGTATAAGACAGGGAGGAGAATGGTTTGAAATTGAAGATATGTTCAGTTGAGGACATGTTCAATTCAAAGCATCTTAGCAGACATATTCATTATGAAGGTCATCAGAGAAGTCTGAGCCAGTGATAGAAATGTGAGAATTGTTATCATACAGATAGTAATTGAAGCTGGGGTTGTGGAGAAACTGCTTCTGGAGGTGATATAAAATGAGGAAAAACACCAAACAGGAATAAGCGAAATTTCCATTATGAGATAAGTAGAAGAAATCATGGTCAGTTCAACACATATTTATTGAGAACCTATAATGGTCAATTCGACATACATTTTTTGAGAAGGTATTGTGTGCTAGGTAAAGGGCTTAAAAAGATGAATAAAACATTACCTCTGCTCTTGAGGGACTCAATGTCTAATTCAGGATAATTATATGAACAACAATCTGAGAACACATAGAATGTGAAAAGAACACATGGGAATGTGATTAATATTGAAAACGAAAGAGGCATCTTAAAAACTAGAAATTCCCAATCAAAAGTAAATTATATCTAGTTATTTGTAAGTACTACATTTGTAGTTCATTTTTAATAATGGATTGATAAAGTGCTTTTAAAACAGCTCATTAAAAATACTTTCATTAAAGTGTTTCTAAGTGGAGTTTTCATTCTTACCACCATAAATGTCATTAGTAAACCTAAAAGTACAACAAAAAATGAATGCAGAAAATAAATAAAAGGACCCAGAGAAGAAAATCTGTTTTCCTTACAGGAAATATTGCAAATTAGCACTTTCAAATAGCATTTACAAAATAACTGTTACATGTCAGGCACTGGGTTGGTCATTTTTCCACATATTATGTCATAAATCCTCAAAACAACTACTCTAACAGGTTGCAATCCATATTTACCAAAGAGACAACTATGTCTAAGAGAGGTGAAGGAGAGGTTTTCTCAGAGTACAGCTAGAAGCCAAGGCTGTAAGAAGCATCTTCCTGATACATTTGAATTACACTAGAGAAACCCTGTGGCTATTCTTTTAAAAGAAAGAATACCTTATTTTCTTGATCATGACCTAAAATCCCCATTTTGGAAAGTTTGGGTTTTTATACAGCACATTTCCTTTAAGAAACAGCCACTTATATTTTAGAAGCCTTTCAAGAAATAAATTTTCCCCTGAAATTATTCCTTACTACTAAAGCTACATGATTAAATAACCCAACACAGACCTTGTTCATTGAAAATGGTGGTTCCAGCATTATACATTCACAGATTATACATTCAATAATATATATTTTAAATTTCCTCTCATTTCCCAAAATAATTAGCTACTTCTTGTGTTGTGATTTGTAGAATACTGACCTTTAAAAAGTTTATATAGCCACCTCATAGTTTATATCTAAGCTTTAATAGGGTACCATTTTAATACATTAATGAATCAAAATTCATGTAACACCATTAAATTCTCTACCCCCTTGAATGCTGGTTAATAATAAGCTTTAAGTATGAACTATTTTCCATTCTTTAGGCAATCAAATAATAGTAAAAAATTAAGTCTGTGGGGTTAAATAGTAGAGTGGTATGTACACAGACAAACATCAATGTGGACATTTCCCATCTCAGTGATGAAGAGTTTTTAAGATTTAATTTTATATTTAAAGAGAGAGAAAGAGAAGGAGAAAGAGAGGGAGAGAAACATCAATGTGAGAGAGAAATATTGACCTGTTGCCTCTTGTACATGCCTCCACTGGGGACTGAACCTGCAACCTAGGCATGTGCACTGGCCAAAGAATCAAACCAGCAGCTTTCATTTTGCTAAACAATGCCCAACCAACTTCCCCTAAAATTAAAAATGCTTAGGCACCAGAAAAACCTGACTCCCTCTCTGGTCAGGAAACTTGAAAACACTGAGCCAAGTTACATAAATCTCTCATGCTCTTAAGGCCTTTTCCAAGTCAGTTAAACAGAAGCCAGGTCAAGCTATAAAGAACCTTCTTCATCAAAAATTTACATCTGCAAGAGAGCTTTGAAAAAATGTTGTGAAAATATAGTCTATAAAGGGTCTACATTTCTTGACTCTTCCATTAGTCCCAATATGTTTTGGAATTAAAAAACCAATGATCATATGTAACTTTGACTTCCAATGGTGTCAAACTTTTAACTTTCTTAAAAGGAAACAAAATACTTTTCCATAAGATTGGAAAAAATGTCTCCCTAGAATGGAGCACATCCTCCACCATCTACTGGACTGGGCTTCCTTCTCTAAGAACATGATTCTTCCCTGTCATTTATTTTGCCTGCTTCAGCATGTCTGTAATGCTGGGGTGGATAGGAGTGAAGAGAGGAAATTCCAAAACTGCTGAGCTTCTAGTTTTGTAAACTTCTGTTTCAAAACTAGTGATGCTCTTTCTAGAAAATAACTTAAATAGCTCATACCATGAATTTCAAATTAGATATGTGATTGAAAGGGAGACAAGCATTCTTTTTGCTCTGATTTTATCACCCTTAAATGGAAGGACAGCTCTGGGAGGCACCAATAACATTCATTTGGATATATCCTGAGGTAAATTCCTCCAGTTTTCCCACTGGCCACCAGTTGTCTCTTTTATAGCACATGCATGCAGACACACAAACTCACAATTATTATTTTTTCTGGCTGCAAACAACAGATTCTTAATGAATCAACTTAAGTACCTAGCACAGTACATAAAAAGTGTAAAGTGTTTGTTGAAAAAAATGAGGATTTGACAACTTGAGATGAGAGCTGATTACATATTTCTTCATCAGTATATACATATATTTTCATTTACATTCACACTCATGCACATATGTCACAGGTGGGCATAGGCAACCAGGTTCTTGGTGATTGGGACAAAGAATTGAACCGAACACCCAGAGTTTATAGCAGAGAACATGGGAGTAGGCCAAATCCAAGCAGAGATTGACCTTAGGGACTGGAAGGACTCTATTCTTATAGGGCAGATCCTTCCTGGCTAGTTTTGGCAGGCTTTTACTGCGCATGTACAAGTAGTTGTATTACTTTAAAGCTACTGCACATGTGGCCTCCCATGATTTTCCCTGATTGGCCACCAGGGAAGGGGGTCCCACAATGTTACCAAATTGACCCCCCTTCTCCTGGGGTCCCCCTGTACTAGGGTTGCCTTTCCCATCACCAGAGAATTATAGCTCTCTATGTTAGAGATTGGTGAAAAGGAAAGGAATTATTTATTCAAATTATATAGATGTAAGAGCAATGACTTAATGTCTTCATCAAAATCCCAAAGTCCCTTAAAACACCCACAAACACACACAGTCCTTCCTTCCCCCCTTTGCTGGGTCTGGGGTACTGTATCTCAGGAAAAGAAATAGAAGACACACGGCGGTTCTCTGCTAAAGTCACATGGTGATTCTTTGCCAAAGCTGAGTGGTGATTCTCTGCTAAATCTGAATGGTGATTCTCTGCCATGCTGCATAGCGATACTCTGCTAAAGCCACGTGGTGGTTCCTTGCTAAAACTGCATGGCAATTCTTTCTCACATGGCTGCAAGGGTCCCCATTCTCACCAAAGCTGCATGGTTCTCTCTTCAATGGCTGCCACATCTGGGTTTAAATCCCCACACCAATCTTCCTCTGCAGCCCCATTTCTGACTCCTCCCACAATTGGCTACAATTGCCAGCAATCCCATATTGCTCCAGCTTTACTGGGCTGCCATAGCAATTCTGGGTGTGCATGGTCTTGTGGTGTGGAGCCAATCATCTCCAAGCTCTCACGTAGGCTCTGTAACCAGGGGGAGTTTCCTCCCAGTTACATCTTGGGTGGAAGTCACTCCCTTCTCCCTGGCTCAAAGCATAGCCACAGCTATTTAGTATATCTATGAAACCAGTTAAAGGTTACAGATGTGTTAAATGACCATTCTGGAGGTTATCTGCAAAACTGTTGCTAAGCAAAACAACTCAATGGCCCTGCTTCATGTATCCCATCCCCCAGTTCAGACTTGTGGGAATGAGGACATCCATATTTTAATATTTTCTGGACACCCTGAGTTCTGGACCCCATTACAAATTCTTCTTTTGGGGCTCCCTGGCCGCAACCTCTTACACATACATACACACAAACATACATTTCTCAGCTGTCTATAGCTACAATCCAGTCTTTAAGTGCCAGCTGCCCTGGGCCCTGGAAATTCAAACATCCCAGTTCAGATCTGGAGTTCTAGAAAATTTCTGACAGAGTCGCCACTGTTCGAGATTTAACCAAGATTCTTTCAGTTTTTGGCTACATCCTGTGTCTTGTATATTAATTATTGAGAATTTTAAAATACCACAAAATAAAGTCACAACAGAAAAACTATGAGTTCACCATGATACATTACCAATGTGTCCAAATTCACAGTATTGCCTATAAAATTTTGGCTTTCAGTGCATTTTTCCTACTTCTAAGATGGTAGGAAACCATTTCAAGAGACTGCATAAAGGCAGATAAAAGTCAGCCAAATATATATTTCACCAATCACATTGCAATGACCTAAGCATAGAGATGGAACCAATCATCCTTTTCCTCCTCATGGGGTTAGCACTTCAGCCAGCCTTTACATTTCAGAAGATCATTTTCCTGTAATTTATCTTCCAGAGTTTAGCAAACCACACCCATGACACTCCTTACTACATTTCAATAACAGACAGTGTACAAATTATTTCATTATAATAGTTTGATTTCAAATGTACTCTGGAACAGCAGACTCTCTATCTGGCTCTGGGCCCAAATGGCATCTTCCTGGGTCCTCTTCTATGTACTAAATTTCTGTAATTAAGTTTCTTATATTTATAGCCAGAAAAATAATAATTTTATATGTTTGAGAGATATAAAGGTGACAACTAGTAATTAATGGGAAAATTCTCCCAGGAAAGGAAGGAATGTATTCTTAGTACTGCTTTATGTTGATTTGTATATGCTCTAGAAAACTTTAGTGTGAACAGGTATATGATTTACAGTCAAATTAAAAAATATGGTATGTGATATTTCTAAATAAAATGGGATATTGGATTTTAGAAAATATTTTTGTATTTATTTAATATTTTTCATGAGCCAGGAACTGTGTTAAACACTGAGAATGCAGTGGCAGAAAAAAAAAACATATCCTTTGCCTTCAGGGACTTAGATTTTTAAGAACATAGGCATAGCAACAGTTCATGCTAATTCAGTATGACAGGTGGGCATAGGAGTGAAAGACCTCAGAGTATTACGGTATCATAGAGAGGTGCCTAGTTCAGTCTCAGTTGGCCAGGAATGGAGGAAGAGATACCTAAACTAAGATTTAAAAGATTAGTAAGACTTACCAGGTAAAGGAGGGAATAAGAGTGGACAGAAGTGATTTATTCAAAGGATGTAAAAAGAAATCCTGATAGAGAAGAATGATATACCTAGACATGAACTGGAAAAGTTAAGAAACCTGGACTTTATCTTGAGGGCAGTGGAAAGTCCTCAAATAGATTTTGGCAGGGAAGATATATAATCTCATTTATATTTCATAAATATTATCCTGCATGTATTGTGGAACATAGATTGGTAGAGAACCAGAATAGTGTGATCAGCAAGGGGGGTATTCCTACCACTAAGGTGGTAGGAAAACATTTTTAAGAGACAACACAAAGGCAAGTAAAAGTGTGCCAAATATAATATATCTCACCAATCATGTTTCAATGACCCAAGTGAGTACTCCAGCTGCCCTGGCCTGCAGAGCATCAACGAGGATTCAGCCACTTGTATGGAGCGAATGGGTGAGAGGGACAAGAGACGCAAAGAATGGCAGCAAGACAATAAATTCTGATCAAGCTGCAAAATTTTATTTCCTGGTAAAGCCTTATAAGAGGGGGAGAAGGGGAAGCATATCGCTACTTGATTGGTGAGGGGTACACAAAGGAGCGCTTCTTGATAGGTTACTGCACGCATGCCGGGGTACGTCTTAAACTCTGATTGGTAGCCTGTGTTCGTACTCTGCGCATGCTCTTAGCAGGGGCTGGGCTAGCTGTGACTGGCAACAGGAAAGACCAACCGCTGTGTCTTCTGAGGAGCGTAAACCCCCCGAGCTGATTGCATTAGCTGAAAAGGCTAGACTTGTCCAGCCTAGGTTCCCGACATCCAACCAGTCTTCAACTTGCAGCAGTTCTGAGAACACAGAAGTTTGGCGGAAAGTATGAAAGTTGGATGATGCATTCAATTTTATGCATGTTGAATTGGGTGTCTATTAGGCTTTCAGAGTGAATTACCAAAATAGGTGAATATATGGACCTTGAACTCAATATATCTGAAGAAGCCACAGATTTGAAAAATAATTATCTGCCATGGGAGCAATACTGTTCACTTCAAGAGAACGTGTAGGATGAGAAGAGGTCTAAAAAATTCCCAAGACACATAGACGTTTTATAGGGCAGCCAGAGGAAGAGAGTTACAAGAAACAAGAAAGAAAAAAAGAGATGAAGAAGAAACCAAGAGAGGGTTGTGTCATGGAAGCCACAGGAAAGAGTATTTCCAGAAGGAATCAGGAACAAGGGTTCATTGATACTGCAGACAGCTCAAATAGATGCAAATCAAACATGTCCAACAATGAGGTTGTCTGTGACCTTGATGAGAGCATCACCAGTGGAGGGTGAGGGATGATAAAGAAAATGCCAGAGGGGGAGAAAACTCTTACAAGAAATTTGGTTATGGATGGGAAGAAAAGGCTAAGAAATACATTGTTTCATTTGATCCTCACAACAACTTTATGACATAGACCTTAATATTATCACTCCCATTTTACAAATGACAGGCATGGGGCATAGAGAGGTTAAATTGCTTTTCCAGGATTACCCAACCAGTGTGTGGCAGAGCTAAGACTTGAACTCAGGCAGTCTAACTCCAAAGTCTCTGTCTATTATCATCATAATAATGTTAGAGTTACTGTTTATTGTTCCAGATATTGTCCTATGGGAGCCACATACATTATTTCATTTAATGATGACAACAGCACTGTGAAATAGGTTCTATTATTTCCCCTATTCTACAGGTAAGAAAATGTAGCTCAAAATTGAGAAACAGCTCCACCATAATACTTCCAGTAATATATTCTCTATAGGATAATTAGCCTTGATTTCTTCCATTTTAACTTCTAGCAAGTATTCCAGGAGGATAAGATGTAATTTGGGTACTCAGACATTTAAATATGCAATATAGATATGTCTAATTTGTATTTCAAGTGACATTCTTTTTCTCAATGGATTTTTATTTCATAGATATATTTTTTACAGATTATTCTTCTATGTGGTTGATGAGTGAAGAAAATTGTGTTACCTGATTAAGAGAGCAAAAGAAGACAAAATAAGCTTTAATGGTAGAACAATGAATGGCTAACAATATGTTATAATTGTATACTATTTTAATGTTCTACAAAGGACTCTAATGTATACTATTTTATTTGATCCTCCTAAAAGAACTGTTTCCTGAATATGAAAGTTCTAAGACCCTAGAATATAATACCTAGTGAAACCTCACCTCCAGAGGCTTGCTATTGTTATTTTATAAGCTACAAACATCTACTGTGTCTATAAGGGTGAAAAATAGTTCCCTCTGGAAACAGAAGGATGGTATACTCTAGAGTAGACTCTGAATCATTTAAAGTCTTTGAAACTCTGTAAGAACATTGAATTCATGTTCGTATGCAGAGACTCCCAATCTTTTGGGCAAGGGTGCCTTGTTTCATATGTGTGATAGGGAGAATGCTGTAATTGTTGCAGTGGAGATAAGTAGTATAAATAAGGTTCATGTTATTGTGATGTAAATTACAAGGTTGAGGATGGTTATGGTTGGATTATAGATTAGAATGATGGTTATTCATCCTATGTGGGCAATAGATGAGTAGGCTATGACCTTACATAGTTGAGTGTGGTTGAGTCCTCTTCAGCCCCCAATTATTACAGAGATAATAGATATGGTGAGGAGTGAATATAAATTAATGTTGGGGGAAATATTATATAGGATTGATAGTGGGGCTAGCTTTTGTCATGTTAGCAGGATTAGGCCTGATGTCAGGGGGATGACTTGTGTGACTTCTGGGACTCAGAAGTGGAATGTGGAGAGTCCAAGTTTTATGGTAAGGGATAGGTTTAAGATAATTGGTGCTGTGGGGTTAATTATATTTGTGATGGTCAATTGAACTGAGTATAACAGGTTGATAATTATGGCTAATATAAGTAGTATTGATGTGATGGATTGGATAAGGAAGTATTTAGTGGCTGCTTCTGTGGGGCGGGGGTGATGAGTTTTTATCCGTATTGGGATGATGGCTAGCATGTTTATTTCAAAGCCTACTCATACTGTTAATCAATGTGAGCTGGTAATTACAATAGTTGTTACTAGGTTGATGGTTGGTATAATTGTGGAGAAGATGATTGGATTTATTAGTATGGGAAGGAAATAAACCAACATTTTTGGGGTATGGGCCTGATAGCTTATTTAGTTTATTTGGTGTAATAAGGTAGCATGAAGATTTTTGAATTCTTACGATTAGGTTCAGTTCCTATGATCCTAGAAATAAGGGGATTTTAGCCCCTATGATTTACTCTATCAAAATAACTCTTTTATCAGACATATTTCTTATGTTTGAGATGGGGTTCCAGCTGTAATAGTTGGCATGGCAATGTCTCATATGCAAAGGGCTAGTGTTAAGAGTAGGAAATTTTTTCATAATAAGTGTATTAATTTGTCATATCAGACGTGTGGTTATGATGCGTGAATCCATAGGAATGATAATGTGAGTAATAGGGTTTTGATTGTGAAGTTAGTGCTACACAGTTTGGGGGTGGTTGGGCTGTTGTATGCTCCTAGGAATAGGATAGTTGTTGGGGCATTTATCATAATGATGTTGGCGGTGCTCTGCGAGGAAGAATAAGGTGAAGGGTCCTCCCATGTATGCAACATTGAAGCCAGAGACTAGCTCAGATTCACCTGTCAGGTCAAAGGGAGCTCAGTTGGTTTCTGCTAGGGTTGAGATGAATCATATTATTGTGAGGGGTCATGAGGGGAAGATCAGTCATATATATTTTTGGGTAATAATTAGGGTGGATAGTGTATATGAGCCATTTATTAATAGAACACATAGTAGGATGATTGCTAGCTTTACTTTGAATGAGACTGTTTGGGTGATGGCTGGTATAGCTCCAATTAGGGCATATTTTGAATTTGAGGCTCAGCCAGATCAGAGAATGGCATATACTGCTGGACTTGATGTAGTTAGTATAAATAGTACACTAAGGTTTATGTTGATTAGAGGATAAGGTATTGGTAGTGGAATTCATATAGTTAGGGCTAGGGTTAGAGGTAGGATTGGGGCAATAATAAATATTGTGATGGATGATGTCAGTGGGCATAAGGGTTTTTTGATGGATAGTTTTACAGCATTGACGATTGGTTGGAGTAGACCATAGGGACCTACAATGTTTGGTCCTTTGCATAGTTGTGTATATCCTAAGATTTTCTGTTCAATTAAGGTTAGAAATGCTATGGCTAAGAGGACAGGGATAATTATGGATAAGAAGTTAATTTAAAACACATGTTAAAGAGACTTCCAGCCAAGATAGAGGTGTAGGTGAAAATGCTGTACTTCCTCGCACAACCAAGATTAAGGACAACAAATATTTATAAACAATAACACAACCAGAACACAGAAAATTGAACTATGGAAATCCGACAACCATTTAACCAGACTTACAAGAAGGGCAGAGGCAGCAGTCGGCGGAGAGGGAACGCAGCTGGAAAAGGCAGTGTTTGGCAGACCTGGGAGTGCCAGGGAGCATAGGTGGCACAGAGTTTACAGACCCCAGACTGGGGAGGAGACACACAGAGCACACAGGGCGGTTGGCTGACCATGGACACACATTTGTGCGCAGATAAACTAGGCACTTGTGGGAGGCAGCAGAAGGGAGGCAAATCCAAGAGAGCGTGGAACAGGCACCATTGTTCCCTCTCTGACCCCGCCCCCACAGACAGCATCACAACCCTGCAACTAGGTTGCCCTGCCCTGGTAAACACCTAATGCTCTGCCACACATATACATAATACATGCCACCTGACCAAACGTGACTCAAACAGAAGAACAGCTCAGAGCCCCAGAGCCAATACTTTTAAGTGACCAAGAGATAGCCAACCTATCAAATGCACAGTTCAAAACACTGGTGATCAGGATACTCACAGAATTGGTTGATTTTGGTGGCAAATTAGATGAACAAATGAAGGAGAAGCTAAGTAAAGTGAAGGAAAATGCACAGGGAACCAACAGAGATGGGAAGAAAACTGGGATGCAAATCAATAGAGCGAACCAGAAGGAAGAAAGAAACAAACAAACAGAAAAGAATGAAGAAATAAGAATTCAAAAAAATGAGGAGACGCTTAGGAACCTCCAGGACATCTTTACACATTCCAACATCCAAATTATAGGAGTGCCAGAAGGAGAAGAGGAAGAGCAACAAGTGGAAAACTTATTTGAATTAATAATAAAGGAGAACTTCCCCAACCTGGTGAAGGATATAGACTTCCAGGAAGTCCAGAAAGCTCAGAGAGTCCCAAAGAAGGTGGACCCAAGGAGGAACACACCAAGGCACATCATAATTACATTAGCCAAGATTAAAATGAAGAAGAGAATCCTATAAGCAGCAAGAGATAAGAGAACAGTTACCTACAGAGGAGTTCCTATCAGACTGTCAGCTGATTTCTCAAAAGAGAACTTACAGGCAAGAAGGGTCTGGAAAGAAGTATTCCAAGTCATGAAAGGCAAGGACCTACATCCAAGATTGCTCTATCCAGCAAAGCTTTCATTTAGAATGGAAGGGCAGATAAAGTGCTTCTCAGATAAGGTTAAGTTCAAGGAGTTCATCCTCACCATGCCCTTATTATATAAAATGTTAAAGGGACTTATCTAAGAAAAATAAGATTAAAAAACAGGAACAGCAAAAGGACAGCAAACTCACAGTTATTAACATCCACACCTAAAACAAAAGCAGACTAAGTGGACACCTAAATCAGGAGCGGAGTCACATAAATGGAGATCACGTGGTTAGCAACAGGGGAGTGGGAGGAGAGGGTGGGGAGAAGGTACAAAGAATAAGTAGCATAGACGGTGGGGAGAAATTAGCCAGGGAGAGGGCAAGAGTAGTGTGGGAAATGTAGAAGTTATAGAACTTATGACACATGGACATGAACTAAAGGCAGGGAGTGTGGGTGGGAGGGGGTGTGTAGGGTGGAGGGGAATGAAGGGGGGAAATGGAACAACTGTAATGGCAAAATCAATAAAGTATATTAAAAAATAAAACATTATGTTAAAGAGAGGAATTGAACCTCTGGTAATAAAGGTTTAAGTTTTATGCAATTTCCTGTTTCTGCCACTTTAACTGAGCCCGGATCTAGGGGTGAATTTATTTATGGTATGTCAGAGTGAGATTATATCATCTGTTGGTTGTTGAAGGTGCTTGTTTGAAGTGGGTCTTGTCTCTCTTGTCCTTTTGTACTGGGAGAGGCATAAAATAGAAACCAACATGGATTACTCCAGTCTGAGCTTAGATCACATAGGACTTTAGTTGTTGAACAAATGAACTGTCAATAGCTGCTGCACCATTAGGATGTCCTGATCCAACATCAAGGTCATAAACCCTATTGTCCATAGGGACTCTTAAATAGGATTGTGCTGTTATCCCTAGGGTAACTTGTTCTGTTGATCAAAAATTTTGGATCACTAAGTGATGTGGTTTTGACTGGTAAGTCTAAATTTGTAATTGCTAGGAGGGTTTTCTGTACTCCAAGGTCACCCCAACCTAAATTGTTGGCCTATAGGAGATTATTTTGTTCCTTTTGGAATTTGGTGATTTCTTTTAGGCTAATTAATTAAAGCTCCATAGGATCTTCTCATCTTATTGTATTATCCCCGCCTCTTTACGGGGAGGTCAATTTCACTGATTGGGAGTAAGAGACAGTAAAACCCTCTTGTGGCCATTCATACAAGTCCTTATTTAGAGAACAAGTGATTATGCTACCTTTGCACAGTCGGGATACTGTGGCTGTTGAATATACATCACTGGGCAGGCAGTGCCTCTAATACTGGAGATGCTAGAGATGATGTTTTTGATAAACAGGCAGGGTTTGTGTTTTCCCAGTTCTTTTTATTCCTTTTAATCTTTCCCTGGGGTACTCCTGTGTTGGGCTAACAATTAGGTGGATAAAGGGCTTGTTATTTGGCTTGTTTTATGTATGTTAACTATTAGTGGGCATCTGTTCTTTTTTTACTTGTTGTTCAAGTACAGGTTTCTGCCTTTTGCCCCATGCCAGCCCATCCCCCAGCCCTCCCCACCACCCTCCTGTATCTCCCCCTCTTGTTATTATCCATGTGTCCTTTACACTTATTCCTGCAAACCCTTCCCCTTTCCCCCTGAAATTCCCTCCCCTCTCCCCTCTGGTCACTGTCAGCCTGTTCTCAATTTCAGTGTCTTTGGTTATATTTTGCTTGTTTGTTTGTTTTGTTGATTAGGTTCTTGTTAAGGGTGAGATCAAATGGTATTTGTCTATCACCACCTGGCTTATTTTGCTTAGCATAATGCTTTCCAGTTCCATCCATGCATCTGTTCTTGTATACACTTGTGTGGGCAGAAGTAATTTCTTATTACTCATATTAACATTGTTTCTTCTATATGGTTATAGAATAGTCTAGTTTTGTATTATAAGTTAATGGCCGTTTTGGGGTTAAGATAGTTATGTTGTTGAGCTTGAACGCTTTCTTTATTGGTGGCTGCTTTTAGGTGTGTTTTTGTACTTACTCTTTAGCGAAGGTTGTAGCCTACATCTAAAAGGCTGTCCCCTTTTAGATGATCTTTTAAGCTTACAGTTGAATTATGGGGTTTTTAGGTAAGCTTACATTTGAACTAAAATTCTTTTCTGGACAACCAACTATCACCAGGTTCAGTAGCCTAATCACCTCTATTCATAAGTCTTTTCACTATTTTCCACATAGGTGAGTTTGCTCTGTAAGGCTGCTCATGAATAGCTCGTCTGGTTTCAGGTTTCTTAAGTTCTCTTTGCTAAGATATTCTAGTTAAATCATTATGCAAATGATAAAAAGATAAGCTTTGCTATTTATTGCTCTAGTTTATTCTTTCATTGTTCCCTTATGGTACTTTATAGCACCAGTTAGAATTTCTATCTCCTATACTTTTGTATGTAATAAATGTTTTGTTTTAATTGAGATTGATAGTTGTGTCTTGTTTAAGTTTGGGCTAAGTATGGCTCAGAGTGGTCATTTTGTATTAAATCTTCTAGGTGTAAGCTAGATGTTTTGGGTTTAAGCTACACTTTGAATTATCCAAGCACACTTTCCAGTATGCTTACCTTGTTACGACTTGTCTCCTCTAGTAGTTATGGTGAGTTATTAATGGGATTGAGATTTACCATTAGTATTTGAGGAGGGTGACAGGCAGTGTGTGTGCTTCATGACCTTATTCAACTAAGCACTCTATTCTTATTTTTTAATTTCTACTTTTTTAAAATTTTAATTGTTGTTCAAGTACAGATTTCTGTCCTTTACTCCCATCCCAGCCCACCCACCCAGCCCTCCCCCCACCCTCCCTTTTCCACCCCCCTAGGTTTTGTCTATGTGTCTTTCATACTTGTTCCTGTTAAGCACTCTATTCTTAATTTACTGCTAAATTCACCTTTAGTCACCTGTTGTGTTGTGTTTTTAACCCCACCCACCTTGGTCTTAAATGTGTTAAAACAGTCTTAATTATTGTTTTAAAAAGAGCATATTTTTAAAAACAGTAATTAAAACCAATTTTATTTTGAAAATGCAAAGGTCATCCAGGATACTAGAACTATCTAATATGTCACAAAACAAGAGTTGGGACTTCAGCTGAAACCTCAATCCATACTTAAAAATATTGACATCTCACAATTATGAATGGACAGAATAAAATAGTACAAAATTAACTTATTTAACAAACATTTACTAAGTACCCCCATGTACAAGTAAGTCACTGTGCTAAATACTGAAGTCCTCAGAGATCACTGTGTTAGTCAGGGTAGGCTAACTGCTGTAGCTGTAATAAATTATCACCAAATTTCAGTAACTTAGCAGTAAACAGTTATTTCTCCTTTGTGCAGAATCCAATTCATATGTTCCTGGCAGCAATCCTGGGCTGCTTTCCTCAAACAGGGACTCAGGAATTCAGGCTCCATGCATCTACTGGATTCACCATCCTCTATGGCCTCAGAGTTCTCCAATGGATACTCTACAACTAGTTAGTGCCAAGGAAAGAGAGGATGAGCAGAGAAACTCATGGTATTTATCGAGAGCCACCACGCCTGAAATTGACACACAACACTTTCACTTACATTCTATGGACAAGAACTCACTCATCTAGTTACAAGTTTACTATAAAAGAGGCTAGAAAATGTTATGTTCCTATATGTCCAATAAAAAGAAATTGGATATGGTGACAACCTAGCCAGTCTCTGCTTCAATCACACAATTCATTGTTTCCCAAACTTAAATCATTCTCAAATAAACTTTGTGATTTTTCCTATGTGTATCAACTTCATTATTATTTAATTAGCATTTTTCTAGAAGTTGACTCACTCTTTTATACTTAAATACATTTATTTTAACAGGAAACTTTGTCACTACAGTGAATGGAAAAGTAGTATATTTTTCAATAAATAGTATGTAGCCAGAAAAACAAATACAATCACAAAACAATATTAGATTTAACTAAAGAACATTTCCTACTGAAAGCAATGAGCTGAGTGAGGTCTGCTTGCTCTTTGGTAAAAAAGAAGATTAACAAAGTGTTAGAAAGAGAAGAACCTAGCTGAAACTTACTTATCAGAAGAACTGAAAGAGTATTGAAACACTGAATTATTGGAATTAATAGACAGTAGTCCTAATATTCTGAATAATTATCCTTCTTAGGAACTTTTTCTATTTCCTTTTACAAATTAATTGGTTGTTAAACCATAATTTTTTTTAGAATTGGATTTTCTATAAATAAGAAAATTGAATCCTAGAGGTGAAATGATGTGACTATGGTCCCACAGTTAATAACTGGTATGGCTAGAAGTAGAACAAGGCTTACTGAAGGGGTGCCAAACTCACATTCACTGGGAGCCACATCAGCTTTGTAGTTGCCTTCAAAGGGCTGGATGTAATTTTAGCACTGTGTAAAGGTAACTATTCCTTAACAGTTCAAGAGCTCGGCACAGCCACCGGGTAGAAACAAGGTGCCAGGACAGATAAAACAAGGTGGAGGGCCAGATTGGGCCCATGGGCCTTGTTTTTGCCACATGTAGCTTACTGAGATCTGATTGATAAACATTTATATGATCTGAAAGATTATCATAATGTATTATATCCCTTTGTATTTGACGCAATTAAAATCTGCAGTTGGTCTTATTTACCTATATGCCTAGCCTCTATGAACACGTAATAGCAGGCAAATCATAGTTAGGTTTCTATAAATCTAAAAAAAGAATTCCCTCCAAAATAAAAAGAAATTTTAAAAACTTGGAAGCACCTCAAAATTTCTGAAAAAGAAAAGTAATGAGGGGGAATTATTTAAAAATATATTTTATTGATCTTGCTATTACAGTTGTCCCATTATTTTCTCCCTTTTATTTCCCTCCTCCCTGCAAGCACCCCATCAGCATCCCCCCTTAGTTCATGTCCATGGATTGTACATATAAGAACTTTGGCTTCTCTATTTCCTATTCTATTTTTAAATTCCCCCTGTCTATTTTGTGACTACAATTTATGCTTCTTATTCCCTGTACCTTTTCCCTCATTCTCCTCAGCCCCCTCACAACTGATAACCCTGCATGTGATTCTCTTCCTGTTCTAGTTGTTTGCTTAGTTTTCATTTGTTAGGTTCAGCTGTTAATAGTTGTGAGTTTGTTGTTATTTTACTGTCCATAGTTTTGATCTTCTTTTCCTTAGATAAGCCCCTTTAACATTTCATATCATAAGGGGTTGGTGATGGTGAACTCCTTTAATTTGACCTTATCTGGGATGCACTTGATCTGCCCTTCCATTTTATATGATAGTTTGCTGGATAGAGTAATCTTGGATGTAGGTCCTTGCCTTTCATGACTTGGAATACTTCTTTCCAACCCCTTCTTGACTGCAGGATTTTATTTGAGAAATCAGCTGATAGTCTAATGGGAATTCCTTTGCAGGTAACTGTCTCCTTTTCTCTTGTTGCTTTTAAGATTATTTTTTTTCTCTTTAATCTTGGGGAATGTAATTATGATCTGCCTTGGTGTGTTCCTCCTTGGGTCCAACTTCTTTGGGACTCTCTGGGCTTCCTGTATTTCCTAGAAGTCTATTTCCTGTGCCAGATTGGGGGAGTTCTCCTTCATTATTTTTTCACACAAGTTTTCAATTTCTTGCTCTTCCTCTTCTCCTTCAGGCACTCCTATGATTCAGATGTTGTAATATTTAAAGTTGTCCCAGAGGTTACTAAACCTCTCCTCATCTTTTTGAATTTTTGTTTCTTCATCCTGTCCTGGTTGAATGTTTACTTCTTCCTTCTGCTCCAAATTGTTGATTTGAGTCTGGTTTCCTTCCCATCACTGTTGGTTCTCTGTACATTTTCTTTTATTTCACTTTTCATAGCCTTCACTTTTTCCTCTATTAAAAAAAAAGATTTTATTTATTTATTTTAAGGGAGTGAAAGGCAGGGAGAAAGAGAGAAAGAGAAACATCAATGTGTTATTGCCTCTCATGTGCCCCCTACTGGGGACTTCACTCGAAATTTAGGCATGTGCCCTAGACTGGGAATCCAACTGGTGACCCCTTGGTTCACAGGCCAGCACTCAATGCACTGAGTCATACCAACCAGGGTATTTCTTCCTCTATTCTGTGACCATACTTAACCATTTCTGTGAGCATCCTGATTATCAGTGTTTTGAACTTTGCATCTTATAGGTTGGCTATCTCTTCATCCCACAATAGAAACTAAGTTCTACTTTTTGAGCTTTCATCTGTTCTTTCATTTTGGCCATATTTTTTTTTTGTCTTGGTGCACCTGGAAAGTTGTATGGATAGGAGCCCTATGTATTTGCCAGGGTGGGGCAACCCACATTGCTGTGTTGGGGTGCTTTATGTGGGGATGGGCCAGAGAGGGAAAAATGTTACTTGCTCAGCTCTCAGTCAGCTTTCAGCCACTTCTCCTGCTACCGAAAAGCAAATTGGGCCTTTCTGGGGCTGATTCCAAGGTGTGTGGGTTTGTGTATGCTCTAGGACCCTGTGGGTCTCTCCAATGGACTCTCCTGTGAAGCTAGAAGTTTCTGCCACTGTTGCAACCCCCACAGATTTTTTCAGTCAGAGATTTTGAGGCTTTACTCCCCCATGCTGGAACCCTGAGTTGCATGGTCTATCTTGCTCCCCCTTGTTCCTCTCAGTTCATCTGTATGCAAATGTGGGACCACCAGTCTGCCAGCTGTGCCACCTTGCCTGCCCCTGTTGCCTGCACCTTGTCACATGTCCTCTCAACTCTGGATGCCCTTCTCTGCCCCTCTTACCAGTCTGAATGAAGGTTTGTTCTTTAACTCCTTGATTGTCTGACTTCTATACCATTCAATTTTTCTGGCAGTTCTGGTTATTTTTTGTTTTTAAATATGTTGTCATCCTTCTTCGGGTTGTGTTAGGGCATGAAGTATATCTACCTATGCCTCCATCTTGGCCAAATATCCAGGGAAAAATATTGATATTAAAAGGCATTATAGGCCCTGGATGGTGTGGCTCAATGGATTGAGTGTCAGACCAAAAGGTCACTGGTTCAATGCCCAGTTAGGGCACATACCTGGGTTGTGGGCCACATCCATACTAGGGGGCACTCAAGAAGCAACCACGCATTGATGTTTCTCTCTTCCCCTTTCTCCCTCCCTTCCCCTCTCTCTAAAAGTAAAACAAATAAGATATTTTTAAAAGGCATTCCAAATATGTCTTTGGTAATTAAGACAGTGTGGTATTGGCATGAATTGATAGCCATGTTGATGAAATAAGACATAGTCCAGACATAAATGCAAATACATATGAGCATTTCATATTTGATAAACTTATAATTTCATATTAGTAGGGGAATGTGGGTTCTTCAGCAAAAGGTATTTGAATATTACATGTGCTTGTAAATGTATAGAATTTCTCTAAGAAGATACATAAAAATGTATAATAGCGGTTGTCTCAAGTAAGGGATGCTAGGTAGGGATGAGTATGTATTGTCTATTTTTATTTAAATATTTAAAACTCAATAAACATTATAGAATAACACTGATGACTTGACACAACTAACCAAACATAAGCATCCTAGAATTTTCACATTTTTGGATATTAGTAAAATTTTGAAAGCATTTTCTATTTTTATTGCCTATTTTGTTTACATGTGGGAGTTGCTTTATGCCAATGACTCAATTCTGAGTCCATAGAATCTACCCAAGCAGCCTCCTCCCCTGACCTACTTAACACTCTAAAACACAGGTGGTAAACACAAGGTCCACGGGCCAAATCTGGCCCTCCACCTTGTTTTATCTGGCAGCAGTGCCAAGCTCTAGCTTAATTGTTAAGGAGTAGTTACCTTTATACAGTTCTAAAATTACATTTGGCCCTTTGAAGGTAACTGCAAGGCTGATGTGGCTCCCAGTAAAAATGAGTTTGACAACCCTGCTCTAAAACATATGACTGTTTCCAGGATCTGAAAGTCTTTAGGCTAGGCCTAAATAAAATGAGGCTGCCAACAAAGAATTGTAATAACATGGGAATTAATAACAGCCCTTGTCCTGTATTTCTCTAAACTATAAATTCTGCCCTGTTACCCAAGAAAGTATGGCTCCAATATTTAGGGGTGTTAAGAGGGTCGTTGAACATTTTTTGAAATGGTAACAATTTTAGTCAATTAAAATGATTTTCAATCTCTTGGCAAGCCTATCTCAGGATAGATGAATCTTCCCTTAAGATATAATAGCTCTAAAACAGCTTGAAAGGTATAAGAGCAGAAGAGAAGGGAAGAGGGAAGAGATAATCTAAAAATTATCAGAAACTTTCACTTAGCTTTTATAAATCACACATACACACCCTCAATTTGTCAAAATATACTGGCTCAACCATTTCTCATCTTTGCACCCTTTATCACTTCACTTACCATATTGCATCAAAATGTGATTATATAACTGAGAAACCATGACTTTTCAAGGGCAGGGACTACACAACTAACTTTTTTGTCATTTTTTATTATTGTTTGTATACAGTTGTCTCCATTTTCCCATGATCACTTTCTCCCACCGCACTCACCCCCACCTCCCACCCTCAATCCTACTCCCCTTTGGCTTTGTCCATGGGTCCTTTATAACATGTTCCTTGATGACCTTTCCCCTTCTTTCCCCCATTATCTCCCTCCCCCTTCCCCTCTGGTTACTGTCAGTTTGTTCTTTATTTCATTGTCTTTGGTCATATTTTCATTGCTTGTTTGACTTTCCAAGGGCTTAACATAGTGCCTAGAGTATGGTACATATTTCATGAATGAATGAATGAATGAATGAATGAATGAATGAATGAATGAATGAGCAAGCAAACAAGTAAAGTTCTCTTTCACCAAACTGAGTTGTAATGATGTAGTCATGTTGTGAATTATCTCTCAATTAAATAAAATATTTTATTCATAGAGGTAGAATACGAAGTATGATATTTGTAAGAGAAGAAGACATTTGCAAATGTAACTGAAAGTTGATGTTTACATTCTGAATTTCCTCTGTCCTTTAGATCCTGGTTCTGGGCTTTCTAACCTTTTGTCCAAAGGAAGACAAATTCAAGTAGGCATTTGCTATATCCCCAGCTGCCAGAAATACAAATGAAGAACCTGGTGATTCTTTACTTCCAGCCTACAGGGGATGGGAAAAGAGAAAGAGTGTGGAAAGCCAACTGGGCAGAGGTAAATGAATGAGTACTAAGTCTCTACACCCCAGCCAGGGGCAATTTACCAGCTATGACTTTAGTTTAGCCTTTTGTCTTCCCTAGAAAGGCTGAAGCCATTGTGTTAGAAAAGAAGGCTCCTCTAGCAAGGTATTCAAAGCAGAGAAGTAAATCACAGGAAATATTACCTGATAGAACAGATCATATTTGATAAGAAAAAATAATATTCTCAAGATGAGATGAAGGGAGACAATCTGAAAAGGAAAAAATACATGAGTAAATCCCACTATTTGACTGGTTTCTTCTACAAACTAAAAACCAAGCTCAAAGATCAATTTGGATATATTTTAAAGCTTAGGATCTTGTTCTCTTATTGATAAAATTTATTACCAATCATGAGGTAGCTTGACAAGAGAGAAAATTGAGCAAGGTCTAAAAGGAAGCATTCCACAGAGTCAAACCCCAAGAGAGGCCATCATAGAGTGCTAAAAATCAATGTTAAGGTTTTCATATTTTCTTGTTGGTAGAAAAAAAGAGACAGTAAATATTACTGGTTTTCTATTTCTTTTGAAAAAAGAAGCCATTTAAAAATGAGAGAAAATACATATAAAGCACTTAGCACAATGCTTAAAACATACAATGCACTCAGTAGAAGTTAGATATATGCACTAATAGTATTAATTATAATGCCATATGAAGGGAGCAGACTCTGACTTCAGCTTTAATTAAAGAAATGAACACAAAGCTGGAAACTGATGGTTACAATTATAGTCCTGACTCTGCCATTATCTGTGTGACTTTGAGCAAGTCATCTTCCCATTTGGGGACTCAGTTTCTACAAGGGTATAAATGAGAGGCTGCACTAAGTAATTTGTCAGGCCCTTTCAAACTCCTGGATACTATACCAAACAAATACAAAATTCTTGAGTGTTTCATTGTCCCTCTTGGAAACCCAAAGTGCTGTTAAAAGTTACATCAGCTTGTCTGCCTCTTCAAAGTAGTCCATACAGCATTCTGCAATCCTTTGAAACAAAGGCAGGGGCAAACTGCAAAAGCAGCAAGTAGCACATTTGACAACAGACCTTGTGCTGACATGACTTTTGCAAATCAGTTTTGGGAGGAAGAACAGTGACAGATTCATCTGAATTTTAAGCAACAGCTAATCAACCCTGAAGAATGTGGCTGATGGACCTAATATTTCATTTCCCCATAGAAAATGAACCCACTTGAAAGAGGGTCCATGTGCACATTAAGCTGTAACATGTTGGCACATAACATTTTAGTCTTGATGTTGCTCTCCAAAAAGTTAATATGGCTCCCTCAGGAGATACCAATCCTTGTGCATATTGGACTAGAGAAAGGAGTAATATGGCCCTCTCCCAGCTCTGACATTAATTTTCAGGGTCGCCTAGGACATATTCCTTAAGCTGTCTATGTCAGTGTCCTAATTGATAGCTCCTCTGATGAATCCAGAAGGAGGTTATGAGACTAGAATGGAGTAACATATGTGAAACTATTTTGAAAAGCATAATTGTTACACAAATCAATTCTCTCTCTGTGTATCTAGAATGCATGGGTATGACTAATCCCATTAGAAAAGTACAAGTGCTTCCTTGAATGTAATTATTCATTATTCTTTTATTTAATTTTGATTTTATTTTTTTAAAGATTTTATTTATTTATCTTTAGAGGGGAAGGGAAGGAGAGAGGGAGGGAACTATCAATGTATGGTTGCCTCTCATGTATCCCCTGCTGGGAACTGGCCTGCAACCCAGGCATGTGACCCAACGGGGAATCAAACCGCGATCCTTTGGCTCACAGGCCCGAACTCAATCCACTGAGCTATGCCAGCCAGGTGATTATTCATTATTCTTGAAATAGCATTTGGTGTTCAATATCACTATGTTCTCTTTATCATTGACAATCAGATGATCTTGATTTCATGTAAGCATTCATAGTCATTCAAAAAACATTTTGCTGCTCAAAGATTAAAGCAAAGCCATTGTCACTGTGAGAATATTCATTTATATCTCTCTTTAAAAGCTGCTTTAAACTAATCATAAAATAAAATAGACAATCTTTATTTCCCAAAAGCAGCTGTGACACAAGCTAAAGTCTCACTGATAGTTAATGCATAATTTTAAGCAATTTGGGACACTCTGTTCTTTATGCAAAGTTTCAGTTCAAGTTGAGCTTAATTGAGGGCCTACTTCATACCACACAGTGATGACATTTGGAATCCAATGATAATAAGAAACAAACACACCCTCCAAGAGGGAAGTCAGTCTACTAGACAGAATAGTTCTAAGATATCATGTAATCTGTACTATAATAGACTTTTGAAGTGGCAGTGAGCAAGCATCCAAGACCTTGGAGAGGCAGGATTCATCAGGGCTCTCAGGAAAGTAGGCTCTTGATCAGAGAGAGAGAGACAGAGACAGAGACAGAGAAAGACAGAGACAGAGAGAAATAGAGACACGGAGGGACAGAGAGAGACCAGCATAGGGTTTTGCCTCCTGCTTCTACACCTGGCTGGCTCAGGGAGTGGGAACAGGGCTGGAGCCATCTTAGTTCTGCTGCAGAAACTCCATTTGTCTGCAGTGGCAATATTTCAGAAGGCTAGAAGACAGTGGTGTTAGTCCATGAACACAAACACTGTTGTCTTGCTACTAAGGTTGAGTAGCTTGTTTTCAGAGCAGAAAGTTCAGAATTTTCTCTATTATGAGTGGGAAAGGAGATTTTTAGAAATATCAAATGATATAAAGCTTAGGATTAAAGCATTTTACATAACAAAGTTTGGCTGTTTGTTAAAAACCTATAGTTTCATTATAAGTAGTAATAGTAGCTAAAGTAGGATATCCCTTTACTTTTACCATTCATCTATTTATTACATTTATCTACATCTCTTTAATTTCCTTAATTGTTTATAGTTTAGACTTAGAATGTATTTTTCATCATATGCTATATATACTAGTTTTAGATTTTCTGATCTTTCAGAAAGAGAATGGTATTACTAACTCCCAAAACTTATTCAAATTAGTTTTGTTTCTGTAACTTATGTGACCTTAGGTCAATTTTTCTTTTTCCTGAAAATTAGTGGTCCTCAACAACAACAAAAAAATAAATTTTCTGCCCCATGTTGCAAAACATTGATTCTTTTTTACTTTATTTTTATTGTTTGCACTATTACAGATGTCCCCATTTTCCACTCCTTTGCTCACCTCCCCTTACACCCACCACATTCACCTCCCCATTCCCTCTGGCCATCACCACACTGTTCTCTGTGTTTATGGTTTATACATATATGTTCCTTGGCTAATACATCATCTTCTTTCATCCAGTTCCTCCCCCTCTCTGACAGCTGTCACTCTATTCTCTATAATTAATCTGTTTCTATTTTGTTTGTCAGTTTAATTTGCTCATTAGATTCCACATATAAGTGAAATCATATGGTATTTGATTTTCACCACCTGGCTTGTTTCACTTAGCATAATAATGTCCAGCTCCATTCACACTGTTGCAAAAAGTAAGAGCTCCTTCTTTTTTACAGCCACATAGTATTCCATTGTGTAAATGTAACACAGCTTTCTTATCCACTCATCTACTGATGGGCTGCTTTCAGATCTTGGCTATTGTAAATAACACTGTTATGAACATGGAGTTGCATATATTCTTTCAAAATGGTGGTTCAGAATTCTTAGGGTATATTCTCATATGTGAGATCACTGAATCAAGGGGCAGTTCCATTTTTAAATTTTGAGGGAACACCACACTGCTTTATACAGAGGCTGCACCAGTCTGTATTCCCACCAACAATGCAAAATGTTTCCCTTTTCTTCCCATCCTTGCCAGTATTTGTTTGTTCATTTATTGATGGTAGCCATTCTGGCAGGTGGGAGGTAATATCTCAGTGTGGTTTTAAATTGCATCTCTCTGATGATTAGTGATGTTGAAAATTTTTTCACATGTCTATTGGCCATCTGTATGTCCTTTTTGGAGAAGTGTGTATCCAAGTCATTTGCCCATTTTTGCATTAGATTGTTTGTATTTCTGGTGTTGACTTGTATTAAGTTCTTTACATATTTTAGAAATTTAACCCCTTATCAGATGCATCATTGACAAATATATTTTCCTACACAGTGACTTCCTTTCCATTTTGTTGATGGTTTCTTTGTTGTGCAGTTTTGATGTAGCCCCATTTGTTTATTTTTTCTTTATTCCCCTTGCCCTAGGAAATATATCAGCAAAAAAAATTTTTAAGACAGATGTCTGAGATTTTACTGCCAATGTTGTATTCTAGGATTTTTATGGTTTTACAACTTAAACACTTAAGTCTTTTATCCATTTTGAGTTTATTCTTGTGTACGATGTAAGTTGTTGGTCAAGTTACATTTTTTTGCATGTACCTGTCCAATTTTCCTAACACCATTTATTGAAGTGACTGAGTTAAAAATACAGACTCTGGTAGGTTTGGATTGAGTCTCGGGAAACTGCATGTTAAATAGCTACTCCATGGTGTCTCTGACATAAGAAAAGCAGGGTCCAAACTTAGTCCCAGTGTCTGGGGTTCCCCCTAAGGAAATTGAGAATCACTACATGCCTAGGGACATTAGCATTTCTGACAAGTTCCCCAAGTGAATCTGAGACATCCAAGATTAAAACCTTTACCATAGCCCTGGCTGTTGTGGCTCAGTGGATTGAGTGCTGGCCTGCAAACCAAAGGGTTGCCTTGTCAGGGCACATGCCTGGGTTGTAGGCCAGGTCCCTAGTGTGGGGTGTGCAAGAGGCAACCACACATTGATGTTTCTCTCCCTCTCTTGCTCCTTCCCTTCCCCTCTTTGTAAAAATAAATAAATAAAATCTATTAAAAACCTACAATGTAAACCTTTAGCTTATAAGCCCTTCTCTCTTTCGACCAAAGATCACCTTTCCCTGTAGTGTGCTTCTAAGAGATAGCATGCAAGATAGCTAGCACATCTCTCAAAGCCACGTGAGACTAATCACCCAGTCTGCTTTTCTTTTCTGTCTCTGGACAGTTATGATGGTGATTCTGAAGGAGAGAGAACTTTCAAAAGCCCCAAAAGATCAATTTTCCCACCAAATACTTATTTGATACCTACCAGGTGTTTGGAATAGAGCAATGAACAAAACAGGTAAGGCTTTGTTACAGTTCACAGTCTAGCTATAATTATATAAATAAATAAGAAAGTTTTGAATTATTGGAAATTCTATGATGGGTATAAATTTAAACCATAAGCTAGAGCCAAGGTTGGAGGAAGTTTGCTTTTTTAAATTGTTGTTCAAGTACAGTTGTCTCCATTTTCACTCTGCCATGCCCCCACACCCCACTCATGCAAAATACAATTAGAGATATTGAAATAAAGAACATACTGACAGCAACCAGAGAGGAAGGGGGAGAGGGAGTTTGCTTTTAATATATAGAGGATCGAGAATGGCCTCTGATACAGAAAGGGTGGTGTGTTGAAGAAATTTTAAAATTCTTGTATTGCTGGAGTAAAGTAACAACAGGAGAATGGTACACAGTGAATTTACAGAGGGCCTTGTGGGCCTAGTAAAAAGTTTCAGTTTTCTTTTAGATGCAAAGAGAAACATTCAGAAGACAGCCATATAATTCAAATAATATTCTTTTTTTATTTTTTTTTAATTTTAATTGTTTTTCAGTACAGTTTTCTGTCTTTTACTCCCATCCCAGACCACCCCCCAGTGCTCCCCACCTCCCTCCCCTTTCCACCCCCCTTAGTTTTTGTCCATGTGTCCTTTATACTTGTTCCTATAATCCCCTCCCTTTTTCCCTGAAATTCCCTCCCCTCTCCCCTCTGGATACTGTCATCC
>PVKM010015790.1:0-27531 GCA_004027735.1 Carollia perspicillata | reverse complement strand
GTCTAAAACACTTAGCTGTCCTCCTCTTCCTTCTTCTCATTAGTTGCCATTTGAAGATTTAGCATATTTTAAAAAAAAATAGCTCCACAGGCACAGAGGTATTAAATTACTAGAAAGGATTGATTCCATGAATTTGTTTTCTTTAAAAAAATCTCATATAAACCATTAATATTTTAATTTTATTTATAAGTTTTTTGTTTGTGGAGGTAGCATTAATAAGGATATATTTTACCAAGTCAAGAAAACCAGACTTTCTCATATATGAAGTGTCCTTATACTGATTATAATAGTAATAATAATCATAATAATAATCATAAGGCACCTCTACCAGATTGACTTCAGCTTCTAATCCAAATTGTTAATCTCTGAGGATTAGAGCTCATGGTTTTTAAAATTTTTATGTGAAACCAACTACTGAGGAATGCCTTTGTGTCTAATACTATATTTGTTATATTTGTGGAAAGTATTGAACATTGATACTGTGTGACCTTTAGTAAGAACCTTCAGGATTTAAAAAGAAAACCAACTTTATCCTTGACTACATTTAACACTCAAAGATTAGTCAGTGAGCCCTGGCAGTGTGTTTCAGCTGACTGGAGTGTTGTCCTGTACACCAAAAGGTTGCGGGTTCGATCCCTAGTTGGGGGTGCATACGGGAGACAGCTGATCAATATTTCTCTGCCATGTTAATGTGTATATGTGTAATGTGTAATGTGTCTCTCTCTATCCCCTCCCCCTTTTTCTTTCTCTAAAATCAGTGAACGTGTCCTTGGGTGAGGGCTAAAAAAGTAGGTCAGTAATAGTGTATGTGTGTCATTCATGGTTTAGGGTAATAATTTTCCTCTGATTAATTGGTTTATCACTGATGATTAAAAGTCCTTAGCTGACTTCCAGGAAAGAATGTGGTCAGATGCCACTTTGTAAGTATCATTTTCAAACTTGTCCTAGGTAGGACCAAAGTTGATTTAGAAAGATCAAGTTTCAAAAAACTCAGTGCCTTCTTTGCTTTTATTGTTTATGGAGAGATTTGAAAGGCAGTAGTTCTGTGTATTCACAGGGTGAGGTAAGCTTCAGTTCTGCTGTGACACGCAGGCCCCCATGGCTCCTTCCTTAGTCCAGGGCTGGACTGAAGAGCAGCCAGGCTTAGCAGTGGTGGGGTCATACCACCCCTTGCTCCCACTGCCACCATCTCTCTCTCCGCAAAGAGGAGGGACAAAGTTGAAAATAACTAGTTTTATTACCAGGTCTGCCTCTTCTTGGACCATGTGGTTCTTGGTGAAGTGTGTTCATTCAACAGACGTGCATTTTGTGCCCTCAGTACGTACAGCAGTACAGTAAGCCCTGTGGATTGTTCAGAAATGATTTAAGACATGGATCTTTCCTCGGATTTCATAGGAGATGGCTCTAATATAAAGGAGAAACTACTTTATTTATTACTCTGACAGTCCTGAGTAGTAAGTATGTGAGCCTTCCGAGAAGAGATTGTTTCTAACCAGGGAGATGATCCGACGTGCTGATTCCTGCAAGTCTCTATTCTGTAGGCACATCATTCATTCATGGGCTCATCAAATACACGTTGAGTACTTAATGGGGTGCGAGGTACTGGGCATACATTGGTGAGCAAGAGGTGTATAGTCAACCTTTGCTCTTAGAAATGTACAGTTTCCTGAGACAGATAAATATGAAACTAATAATTCAAGGTGGGGGATAAGAGGTCAGGTCAGGAAGGCTTTGAGCTCCAGAGACACACCTGAGAATGAAGATTGAGAACCTGGGTGATAAAGATTCTAAGAGTTTTTTTTTCTTCTGAACCTTCAGGGGAAAATGCATTTATTTTTATTTTTTACCACGTGTAGGGTGCTTCTTTGTCAACTAAAAACCTTCATCCTTCAAAGACTGCACACCTTGTGCATACTTCATCCATTCACTTCCCTCGTGAACCATTCCTTGAGTGCCTGGACGTGCACGCCTCTGTCCCAGGAGCTGTGTGCGGGGCTCCAGCTGGGTTTGAGGGGAGCGTGTGTGCCGTCTCCCCCAGGTTGAGATGCCAGATGTCATGGTTATGGGGGAGCTAATGGTGTGGTCCACTTTTTTCCATACAGGACAACAGCTTCGAGCAATTCATTATTAACTATTGCAATGAAAAGCTGCAGCAAATCTTCATTGAACTGACCCTTAAAGAAGAGCAGGAGGAGTATATACGGGAGGTAATGTTGATGTATAGTTTTTTAAATATTCCTTTTTTACTCAAAATATAAATTCTGGATTCAGAGGACTGTATAAACATGACTCTAAAATCAGATTTATCTAAGTTTTGCTACGTTGTGTCTTTTGAACCTTTGTTTGGTGTGACATCTAAGCTAACTAGGATTTTCTCTGCTGCTGCGCTGCTAGTGCCTGGAAAAATGTGGGACACATAGCAGGCATTGAGTAAGTGTCAGCTCGGCAACTGGAGTCGTGCTGGATTTTCATGCAGTGATTTGAAATGGTACTGTGTTAAGCACAGTCTGAAGTGTGTAGACAGACAACGGTGGAACGTCCATTCAGGGACATACAACAGTAATAAAACAGGACAAACAGTTGATACACATGAATGAATCTCATGCATTAGGTTAGGTGAAAGAAGCCAGACTCAAAAGGCTACCTATCGTATGATTCTGCTGAAAAGGCAGAGCAATGAAGGCAGAGGCCAGTGGTTGCCAGGGGTAAGGGGCATGAGACGGTGTGACTGCAGAGGGGTAGAACGAGGCAATCTGGGGGCTGATTGTGTGGAATCACACAGCACTATGTGTTTGCCAAAACTTTGAGAACTGTATACCAAAACAATCACCATTGGTGGTCAATATTGAAAAGCATTGAATTTCTAAAAATTTATTTAAAAATAGGTAACATTTGTTGGGTGCTTTCTATACGCCAGGTAGTTACTAGTGCTACCTATGGACTCTCTCACTTAATTTGATTTAAAAATAAGAAGTCCCTTTACAAAGCCCTTTTATCCTTAATTGTAAAACACATACTTGGTTTTTACCCTTTCATTTTTTTGAAATAGTCTTTATCTAAGTGTAAAATTATTTATTTCAAAAATAAGAGGCAATTATTTATATTTTTGTTTCCTTTTCACTTATTTGCCATAATATTTTAGTAATGATATTATGTATTTTTCATTTTTATAGTGTCATCTTAAGTTATTAAAGACACTAAATCCTCTTTTTTTTGTTTCTCAATATAGATTTCTAATGTGATTGTTATCCCCAGTGACTTAGTAAAATAACCATTACTTCAAAGCTAAACCATAAATATTTTATTTTTCTTTTAAAATGGTCATAATGCCTTAGAAACTTTTATACTTGTCTGACACCTTTTGGTAACGTAAACATCCTAAAAGCCAGATTCATTCTCTTCCTGTCTTCTCATCATAAAGAGAATGTCCAAACTGTGATCTGTAACTTAAAACAGTTTGTACAGATTGTCTGAAACACTTCTAAGACTATATAGGAAGACCCCCAGTTTGCTGTATGAATTAACTTTTTTCCCCTTAGAAGAAAAATAAATGTTTACACTTTTGGGCAGAATGTAAGCAAATACAGAATGATTACATTGGGCCTCAGATTTGGCTTTGTAGCGAGCATCACAACCAGAGCGTAGGGTCTTGTGTCTTTCCTTAAGTTGAAAATATTTTGGCTTAGCACTGAACTGTTTTTACCCATGAAATAGTTAACTGCCCTACAACATTTTAGACTTGACTCTAAAATTAATTTTTTCCTTGTGATTACAAATTAAGAGCAGAAAAATCTAGGCCTCAGATTCTTGGGATCAAGTTCTGACTTATGTCCTCACAAACATTGTAAACATACACAAAGTAATATTGGCCGAAGGGCCTGTTGAGTAGACGTTTGGCTCAGGGCCAGGGAAGTGCATGGGAAATCGCCACAGATGGGAGAGTGGAATGAGAGGCCAGCTCAGAACAGGTCAAGGGTGTTCATTTCCATCAGATCATGTCCGTGGTGGAGTGTGCACTTAGAAAGTTCGGGGGACTGGAAGATGACCTATTTGCCGCACTGATTTTATAAAGGAAATGTTCAGAAAGGAAGTGAAATGCAGCAAGACGGGCAAAGGTGATTCGATTTGATGTCTGGCAGCATTGTAGTGTCATTGCATGGAATCTGATTTTGTTCTGTTTCGTTTTTCAGGACATAGAATGGACTCACATCGACTACTTCAATAATGCCATCATTTGTGACCTAATAGAAAATGTGAGTATTAGGTACAGTTTTCTAAAGAATTTCTTAGTAATATAACTCACTATTTGCAAATGATCTCACTGCCTTCCGTGTTAAGCTTTATTTGGTATTTTCACTATTTTAACCCTTTTCTTCAGGGAACTACAGTTCTGGAGACATTACTATAGCCCTAAGGCGTGATACATGGTTCTTGAACACACATGTAGGTAGCTGGACATTTTGGTGCTTGGCCTGGATCTCCTGTGCCAGGGTGTCAAACTCATTTTCCCTGGGGGGCCGCATCAGCCTCGTTGCCTTCAAAGGGCCGAATGTAATTTCGGCTCCTTAACAGGTAAGGAGTAGTTACATTTATACAGTCCTAAAGTTATTTCAGCCCTTTGAAGGCAACTGCAAGGCTGATGTGGTCCCCCTTGAAAATAAGTTTGACACCCCTGCCATGCTCATCCTGTCGCCATATCACAGAGCCTGTTCATGATGGTCACGTACCGTGGTGCCACACACCATGCCCTGAGACGCACCAGCCTTTCTTGTGTGTCTGGAGCCCAAGTCCAGTCCATGGCTGCTGGGTACATGTGAACACTGGTCAGAGGAGGCTCGGAGCAACCATAAAGGTTTTTGCTAAATCAAAATATCTATTTCCTTTCGAAAACTCTAGCGACTTCTTAACCTACTGTTCCATGGTTGTTATCAAAAAGATAATTTTCAGTGAGGATGTGGAGAAAAGGGAACCTCTGTGCACTGTTGCTGGGAATGTAAATTGGTGCAGCTGCTGTGGAAAACACTGTGGAGTTTCCTCAAAAAATCAAAAGTAAAACAATGATACGATGCAGCTGTGCCACTTCTGGGTTTATATCCAAAGGAAATGGAATCAGGATCTTGAAGAGGTACCGCACTCCATGTTCACTGCAGCATTATAATGGCCAAGATGTGGAGACAGTCTAAGTTCCATCTCCAGAGGAGAGGTTAAAGAAGATGTGATGTAAATATATGGATATTATTCAGCTGTGAGAAAAGGAGGAAATCCTGCCATTTACAACAACATGGCCAGACCTTGAGGACATTGTGCTAAGTGAGATAAGCCAGAGAGAGAAAGACAGAAATACTGGATGATATCATTAATACTTGGAATCTAAAAAGCCAAACTCACAGAAACAGAGAACAGCAGTGGCTGCCAGGGCCTCAGGAGGAAATAGGGAATGTGGGTGGAAAGCATAAACTTCCAGTTATAAGAGGATTAAGTTCCAGGATGTAATGTACAGCATGTTGACAGTTGTGTGTTATCAAATCGATAAATTGTGCACCTTCAACTTAATGTTATATGTCAATTATATGTCAAACTGGAAATTTTTTTCTTAATTTTTTTTTTTTTTTAAAAACGTGCTCTTGAAGGATAAAGAGACCAGCTCAGGAGCTGAGTTAAGTAGGACGCCGAGAGCGGTCCAGGTGCAGAGCCAGCGCGGCTCGGAGAACACCTGCGGGGGATGTTGTGTGTGCAGCTTCGCAGGTGGCCGCGGGCCGTGGGGTTTCACGGGTGACTCATGTGTGTGTGAATGGGAAAGGGCTCAAAGTGTGAAAAGTTCCTGGATAATTTTTAGTAAGTTTTCTGCATCTGAGATTTCTGTTTTTATATTATACTCTGTGGTTTCTTGTAAATGAATTGATTGCAAAAAACCAATATGTTTGTGGAAACCTGGAAACTCTTGTTTTAGGCTTAGGATTACTGACAGTCCCGGCCTTGGTAACAGAGTAATTTGAAACAATCCATAACATTTATTGTCCTGCAGTCTTCTCTGTGAGTAGTAGGTGAGTGAGTGCTGTGTATCGGGAGTGTAGCTATGGCCTCTTAAGTGTCCAGCAGTCACTTCTACTCATCTTTAACAAGTCCTTTTAGAAATTATGTAAGTCACCAGTATTTATTTTCTCATAATTTGTGAAAGATACATCTTTGATTAAGTTGAACATTAAAAAGAACATTCTAAAATATCACTAGTTTTCAATTAAAAAGTAAGCTTTGTTTTGAAAATCTGAGCAATGTTGGAATGTGAATACTAATATGCTTCTAAGCAGTTCAAAACTCTAGTGTATAATCCAGAAAACCTGTAGACTTTTCTGAACATTTTTTTCTGGTAACATTGTGACCAAGGTAATTTGCTGTGGGAAGTTTAACTTTTAGAATTCATGACCAGTACGTTTTTCCCTCATGAATATAACATCACTTAATTATTTCTGTGTAAGAAGGGCAGAGAAGAACAATGGTAGTACACTTAATTTAACTAGATTTTCTCAGCCAAAATTCCCCTTACACATGTGAAGGAAGAAACTCCTATGAGTTCACGTAGGAGCCTGGGTATGAACTGGAACTATTTCCTTCCTGTATCACCTAACAATAATGTTTATGCTGATGCTGTTATGAACGCACTTGATTCCTGAAAGTCCACACCTCCCTGGGGTTTTGTATGGATTGAATAAATGCTGGTCAGAGGATGTTATGGCCTGGTGAGGAGAAGGGGAGAGCGGCGGGGGCTTCCCCTGTCGGAAGTGGGTGGGATCAGCGCTCAGTGGAGTGGATTGTCCTCCTGGAGTGTATACATGCGGACATATGGAAGGAACAGCGGACTTTATGTAGCATAGTGGAAGATTCCTGGTTTTTGGTTCAGTTTAATGGGGCTGACTACTCTTGGGCTAAATGTGATCAGGGGTCTGATGCACAGCAAATGCTCACTCATGTTTAACATCCATTTTGAAATTTTATATGGAGGCAGAATTTTATTCTAAACAGATATTCTTGAAACACAGCTTGATTACATCGATTGTTAAAAGCAGCATCGGAACTCACATTTTTTTCCTAGAAAGTAAACTTTGTTTTGAACACAGGGACCATTTGGAAACATCTGACACCAATTACCTCCTTGAACTATGAATCAAACAATGGCCTTAGAAGACCATGCTTTCTGATTTATGAGCACATGTTATAGAGACTATATCGTCACGTTTGTTTCTGACTTCCTTCTTTGTTTTTGAGTCTTTGAGGTCTAATTTGCCTTTTCTAACAATATGAATTTCAGTCATTAGTCAGTGACAGTGGCTAAGGTGACTCAGTGTGGGGACGGGTGAGGCTGATACAGTGTCACACACACACACACATTCACGCACGCACCTGGGACACTTGGGAAGAGGGCAGACTTCTGTGACATTTGTTACTTGTTTTGTTCCTCTGCTTTTTGTTATAAGTGAATGGAATTTTCTTGTAGCTAAGTTGATTGTGTTTGATGGTATAATCAGGACTAATTGTTAACACAATACAGTGAGGAAGGAAGGAAACCTTTTTCATTTCCTTTCTCCCAGAACACAAACGGAATCCTGGCCATGTTGGATGAGGAGTGCTTGAGGCCTGGCACGGTCACCGACGAGACCTTCTTAGAAAAGCTGAACCAAGTCTGCGCCACCCACCAGCACTTTGAGAGCAGGATGAGCAAGTGCTCTCGCTTTCTCAATGACACGTCCCTGCCTCACAGCTGCTTCAGAATTCAGCATTATGCTGGCAAGGTACGGGGTTGCTGCAAGCACCCACCCAGTCGGTCCTGCACTTACTCCCTTGAGGAGACTGTGCCTCAGCGTTGGCATTCTGACCATTGCCAACTTGTGAGGATAAAATGAGCGGCTAACATGGTAGAAATCAAGGGAGTGTAGTCAATAGCATTGTAGTAGCTCTCTGTGGTGTCAGATGGATGCTGGACTCAGTGGGAGATCACTTCCTAGTTCTGTAGATGTCTAACCCCTGTGCTGTACACCTGAAATTAATATAATATTGAATGTCAACTGTAATTGAAAAATTAAAAAAATTTTAAATAGTAAAATCAGTAAATGTTCAATAGAAATAGAATCTGTACCACGTTAAGCAATATCTTATTAAAGCTCGTAGTTGAAAGGAGAGCTAGTGAACTTACTCAATTTGAATGGATTTTATCATTTTCAGGCTCTAAACTATCCTATAAAAAAAAGATCTATTGACACTAATAAAGGGGATTTGCCAGTAAAAATTAAGAGTCTCTGCAGACTTATAATAAGGTTTTAAAAGCACAAACCATTTAGCAAAAAAAAAAAAAAATCAGATTTAGATTTTGAAACAACACTGGGATAAATGCTTTAAAAATACTTATTCATTTGCTTAATATTTGGGAGAATTAATTTTATGTTTTATATATAAATATAGTGTTAAAAGTAGTTTTGAAGATACATTAATTTTTAGAATCCTAAGAGTATTGATTGCAATTAATGCCTCCTTTATTATAAATAAGATTGCAAACTTCAAAGGTTACAAAAGTCCTATGTACTTATATTTAGTAAAAATAAAGTATATAGTCTCTGACTTATCTATAATTTCAAAAATCAAAACTTGTTACTTTATTTTCTGCATTAGCCTATTGTTAAAAGGTATTTTCTAGTCAATTTTGCTGCTGGCTTAGGATGTCTGTGAAAATTTAGTGCCATCTGTACTTTATTTCTTACCATCTACTTCTAAACACACTAGAATTGGCACATGTGAACTGAAAAATAAAAGTAAAACCTCAAAAATTTGTTCAAACACTAGAAAAATAAAAAAGTGAAAAAGAAAGGAAGATAGGAAGGAAGGAAGGAAGGGAGAAAGAAAGAGAGAAAGAAAATCCTTTGAAAATGTTATAACATTTTTGGAGTTTATTCTTACAGGTCCTGAATGATGATAGAATTTATTTTGAACTCTTCTGTGATTTAGACAGATGGAATTTAAACTGGGAGGCTAATTTGGTATTAGAGTGTGACTAATGTGTTGGGGATTTTGGTGGAAAAAGAAGAGACTGCAATATAGATAGCCTTGGAATATTTTTCACAGTTGTCTGATGTTCCGTCACTCAGTGTGTCAGTTGGTGAGTCTCAGTTGTTGCTCATAGGTGCTGTACCAAGTGGAAGGATTTGTCGACAAAAACAATGACCTCCTCTACCGAGACCTGTCCCAAGCCATGTGGAAGGCCGGCCATACCCTCATCAAGTCTCTGTTCCCTGAAGGGAACCCTGCCAAGATCAACCTGAAGAGGCCCCCTACAGCGGGCTCACAGTTCAAGGCCTCTGTGGCCACGCTGATGAAAAACCTGCAGACCAAGAATCCCAACTACATTAGGTATTTCTGGCACAAAAATTTCCTGGCAGTTCAAATGTGAAGGCACTCGCAAGGAAGGTCATTTTCCTGTTTGCTTAAATCCGAATGTAGCCCAAACAGAGGGTAACTATAGTACGTGTGGATCAAGTAATACAGTGCCCCTTCCTCCTCCCGAAGAACGAATTTTAAGAGTGAGGGGGCAGTGTGGTGGGGGATAGGAATAGACACTTAATGAAATCGGGTTGTTGGCAGGGGGTTCTCCACTTTCTGTATTTTTAAAATAAGTTATTTAAATATATTACATATTTTTTTATTTTTAATAAGTTAGAAACAAAACATCAACACTTTCTGGTTAGGGTTTTGTATAAAACTTTTGTTGGACTCCTTTCGAATTTTTTTTAAATATTAACTTACACATTAAAGCAAGTGGGGCTTTTGTGTAACTCCAGTGCTAGGAATGTGTGCTGCGTTTTTTCCTGTGACAGTTACAGGCCCAGAGGAAGGACTGATTTTTAAAACAACCTGAATTTTTCTCCGATCACCAGAAATAGCTCTTAAAAGCATCTAGTCTCTTTTTCCTGCTTCTGGGGCATCTCAGATCTCGAGTTCAGTACAGACCAACTAAGAGCAGAGTTACTATACGTGTATTTGGTGAACTAGGTAATAGAGGGGGTGTGTGTCTGCCGGGTCAGATTTCACACAGTGCATGGACACCCGTACATCCCTTCTACAGTTACTCTTGAAAAGTCAGCCACGAGGAGACGACCATGGAGAACACTTTTATGTTTGGCTCGTTTACCTAATATATTAGTAACAAAAGAAAATAGGCAAAAAACCCTTGGTTTGATTATGATCAGGTTACAACATATTAGGTAAAGATTGTAGTTTCCAAAAAAGATAACCAGGAAAATTATGAATAGTTTCTTTTCTGATTTTCTCAATCGAGTAGATGTCACTTTAAAATTTAAAAAAATGCTATTTTATTTAAGTATGATTTACATGAAGTGATATATGCACAGATCCTAGGTTAATGGCTGAGTTATTTTTTCACCATTGTATATAGTTTGGTAACTACAACCTAGGTCAAGACAATATTTTGTTACCCCAGAAAGTTCCTTCATTCCCCTTTCCTTTTAGTGGTTTTAATGTGTCTCTAAAATATCTTAATAAACTCCAGGGTTGTGAATATATTATATTTTTTCTAGCATCTTTATAGTTTCAGATTTCATACCAAAGACTATATTTTTACATATTGATATCCTGCTGCTCTGGTACTTTGTATTGAAAAGTAAAAAAATCTCTAATTTTTTTCATTCATATGCCTTAAAGGACTTTATTGAAAATCAACTGAATGTATGTGCAGGAGTTGAGATCCAAACTCACTCATCTGTTCCATTGATCTGTTTGTCTATCCTTAAGACCAAGAGTAGGAATTATTTTTATAAATGTAAAAGGAAAAGCACAAAAACACCAGGCAAGATTTTATTGTCCACATGTTATATATGTGTGTGGAGTTTATTTGATATAACCATAAATGTCTATCAATGTATCCATTAGAATACAGAGACTGCTGCAACAAGATCCAAGACTGGCATTTATTTCTTACGTAACTTCTATGTAGAAGGACTCTAGGACTCACCGATCAGCTGCTTCTATCTGTGACTGTGAACTTCCCAGGGTGTTTCCTCACCCATGTGATCCGAGGTGGCTCTTACCACTTCTGCATTCCCAGCCAGCACTTAGCAGAGGGACAAGGGGAGAACAAGTCCTTCCTTTTAAGGGCATACCCAGAAGTGGCACACATTATTTCCACTCTGATCCTAGTGGCCAGATTTTTGGTCACATGGCCACACCCACTTAAAAAATAAGGCTGAGAAATGTAGTCTTTCCTTGGGCAGCAAAGTACCCTGTTAAAAAAGAAGGAAATATAAGAGTCTAGAGACAACCATGTTTTTAATCTTTTCATTGAGATATACACATGCATAAAATACAGTAAAGCGCATGAATTTTAATTGTACAACTTGTTGAATTTTTACATATGTATATACCTGTATAACCCACCCAGACCAAAGAATAAATCATTTCCATATCCCAGAAGGTTCCCCTCTGCCCCTTCCCCATCAGTCTCCAGTCTTATCCCACCCCACAGGTAACAGCAGCACTGATTTCTAGTCATGGAGTAATGTTGTTTGAACTTCATATAGTTTCGCTTGAACTTCATAGAAATGGAATCATAAAATATGCACTTTTATGTCAGATTTCTTTCACTCAACAAAAGGTCAGGGATGCTCATCCATGTCACTGTATTAGGGTTTATTTTATTTTTTAAAAATATTTTATTTACTTATTTTTAGAGAGAGGGGAAGGGAGGGAGAAAGAGAGGTAGAGAAACATCAATGTGTGGTTGCCTCTCACATGGCCCCAAATGGGGACCCAGCCCGCAACCCAAGCATGTGCCCTGACTGGGAATCGAACCGACGACCCTTTGCTTCACAGGTCCGCTCTCTATCCACTGAACTACACCAGCCAGGGCTAGGGTTTATTTTTTATTGCTGTGTCTGTAGTATCTTAATTTTTAGTTTTTGGTAAAATGATTTGAAATAATTTCGAAAGAAATGACTATGTTTCCCAAGAAACATAAATAATTATCTCACCACGAAATAATTACGCATCATACTTTGTAAAACACGGATAGATGGTTATTGGTAAGAGAGTTTAGAACCTGGAATCTTTGTTACCGTTTAGGTGTATCAAACCGAATGATAAAAAAGCAGCCCACATCTTCAACGAGGCCCTCGTCTGCCATCAGATCAGGTACCTGGGCCTGCTGGAGAACGTCCGAGTGCGGAGGGCCGGCTACGCCTTCCGGCAGGCCTATGAGCCTTGCCTGGAAAGATACAAAATGCTTTGTAAACAAACGTGGCCCCATTGGAAAGGACCAGCAAGGTAAGAAATTCATGGATCATATTTAATCGCACAGTTTTAAAGCATACAAATAACATGTTTTCGTCACATGCTCTTAGGCAAAACAGTTCTGTGAAAAGTTGGATGTTTTGCATACTCTTTCATCAGGACACCATTTTGTGCTAATTCTTAATTAATTATAGAAGTCTCAGTTTTCTTCAAGATCAAAATGGAGCTCATCAAATCCACAGTTGAAACTTTTATGTCAATAGTTTTTAAAATATGCTATGGTAAGGTAGCAAGGATTTATAATTGTTACGTATGCTTGTATAGAATCATGAAAGGGTACCGTTAGAGAGGCGTGTTGGCTCACTGCTCTCAGCTCTTTGCCTGGCTCTCAGCTTCCCACTCCCCGCTCTCAGGGGAATTAACCCCAGAGAGAGTCAGTGGGTGGTGGTGAGGGTCCCACTTTCTATCCAGGTCTGTACCACTTGAGAAGTTGATACAGGAGCAGATATGGTCCAGAGTGTCGGTGTTATTGCTGGCAAAGCTGGACTGGAGAATATGGTAGAACCTGGGGCCACATGGCCTTCAGCTCACCTGCCCTGAATTGCACTGCCTCACCTGGTCCCAGACAGAGTGCTGCACCTTTGCAGGCCCATTCCATGGGGCAGCCACTGCATCTCTCCACGTGCAGAGAGAACTCTGTGTGCGGGTGGGTCTCTGCCAAAGAGCGATTGGGCCTTGCCTAGGTAGTCACCTTTCTTCTGCTTTTACCAGTCAGAGAATTTGTCCCTTTTCTGTGTGCTGTAGACACTCCTGACTCCTCCAGGGAGGCCAGCGAGCCAGTCTTACAGGCCCAGGCAGGAACTTGGGGGTTGTCGTTTCTCTATGCCTTTACGTTCACACTGGACCTGGCCTTTCCCAGGAACATCAGCAGTGGTAGACCCTCACCCTGTGTTACAAGAAGATAAACTCCAAACATAGGGTGTGGTCTCTGCTGTATAATTTAATGCCCAAGTAATGTGGGATCTTGGTACTGTTTGTTTCAGTTCTCACTACTAGTTTCTAGGATATTTTGGTCAATGGGTATCCTTATACACAAAACAGGTATTTGATTCCTGCATGACACTTGGTCCCCAGGTTGGTGGGGTGAAGCTGAGTTTCAAAGACTGATGTTAAAACCAGGGTCCAGGACAGAGAGGTCAGAGCCAGGTGCAGGCCACCGGGGTCGCACTTAGCACTCTCTCTCGGGCTTTGTTCACACACTGGTAGGCAGAAGCAGTGTTTAAAATGTCTTTAAGAATTAACTGAGTAAGTTCAGAATAGATCTGAGTTTCTCACACACACCCCTGGCCTGTGTTGGTCCATTGTTATGGGTACATTTCATACAAGTATTGCCTCTGCTAATGAAACTAAGAAATTGGCTTTGATACCACATTTTCTTAGGAGATAGAGTTCTGAACCCAAATTTGCTTTTTTTAGCATTTGCTGGATTTGGTCTGATTTGTGGAACTCCGTCTTAATTATTTGATAGAAGGATGCTTACTGAGAGAACAATTATTTTTGGAAATGAAACTAATTTTTTGTACCACTAAGAATCTGATGTCATGATTTAAGATAAGATAAACTAATTTTGTAACTCAGAAAACTCATTGTTCTTATTGGTTTTTATAGGGCTGGTGTGGAGGTTCTGTTTAATGAATTAGAGATTCCTGTGGAAGAGTATTCCTTTGGTAGATCAAAGATATTCATCCGAAACCCAAGAACAGTACGTAATCAAAACCTTCACAGTCTCAACTTATGTTATAATCACATAGGCAAGTTATTAAAGGATATTTAACTTTAGAACCAAAATGCATATTTTCATATTTAGAACCAATATGAATCTCGTATTCATTTATAAATGTGTCCAGGAGAATGGGCAAGGAAGTGGTCACAGAAGAATGTGGATTTGTGATGACATGTCAAAGTCTTTGATCCAGTAGGCTGCACAAGAAAGAAATCATAAAGAAAGTTTATAAAACAAGAAAAATATATCTAATTCCTAGGGATTGGCAGTAAACTCAGCCTGTATTTGTAATATCTGAATGACACAATAATTTAAGGACAGACAGCCCTATTGTTTAGGAGAATGTGAAGAAACTCAAATTCAAATTTTTTAAGTTAAAAACACTTAAAGTTCTATTTAGTAGAACTCCAAGGGAGTTTTTTTTTTTTTAATAAATGAATAGACTAGAATGAAATATAATTGGTAATTTGGGAATTTAGAGAAAATTTGGGAAGTGTTAAAATTGTTTCAGAGGAACTTTGCCAGCTTCTTTTTTTTTCCATTAATAATAGCATCCTCATTGGTAATGTGAAGATAAACCTAAGCTGAGTTCAGCCCTTCTCTGATTTGTCAAAATGCTGACTCACCAGACTCTAAATTGTGACTTTTTCATGAATTCATCCAAATAGTTTCATATGGGCTTTTATCCAGGTTATAGGTAATACAGACAGTTGTTCATATTTTTTCTCAATGTGGCTGACTCCAACATCATGACAGCTTACCTCCTGAGATATTCCTGTATGCCATGAGTATTTGGTGGATTTTTTATAAACCCATCTATTTTTTTTTTAGTTATTCAAATTAGAAGACCTGAGGAAGCAAAGGCTTGAGGACCTGGCCACTCTCATTCAGAAGATCTACCGGGGGTGGAAGTGCCGCACGCACTTCCTGCTGATGAGAAAAAGCCAAATCGTGATTGCCGCCTGGTACAGGAGATACGCCGTAAGTCCCCTGGCGCTGCTAACCTGTAATAGCAGTGCTCGCGAATATTCGTTATGCACTTACTGTGTATGTCATTTTTATATACTTCATTCTTCCAACGACCGGGTGAAATGAGTGCTCTTGTGGATCCTTTTTAAAGATGAGAAGACTAAGGCATGAGCCCACAGTTACACAGGAACTAAATGGCAGAGGTGGGGTTTGAATGCAGCTCCTCTTCAGAGAACAAGTTCAGTATATCACACTGCCTTCCACCGACGTCGGTGCAGTCAGAAGTCACATCTTGAATCTGGTCATCAGATGAAAAGAGGCCAGGTCCCCTAACCCTTTGACAGTGTGTCAAAATGGCTTGTTCTCCATTTATTGTAGCAAAACTGAAAATGGCTTTAATTCCAGAAAGCTAAGGCCACATTTTAGTAAAATTTGGGGTTTGTCTAAAAGGTTGGATTTCCTTTTAGTCTTCAGATATTTGGCCCTATTAACTCTGGGAAAAGACTGAATAATGAAGTAAGTCTCCTTAATTCATTTGGAACTCCTTTTTAGAATTTCTTTTCTCATTGGATTATATTAGTAGATGCTTTGTTGGAGTTATGCCACAGGTGTGAAGGCATCCTCAAGGGCTGTCTCCAGGCTAGCTTGAGCTTGGGTTGTATCCTCAACAAAAGGAATTTTTCCAAGTGCTTTACCACTCTGTGCTTTTTCACTAGAGGATAAGTTGGGAAATGAATGAAATTTGCAGTCAAATCTCCTTTAGGGGGTTATCCTTCCTCTTTTTCAGCCATAGAGAAATTTTGGTATAAGGGAGTGTATAATCAGGACATAATTTACATTGACCTATGCTCATGTAATACATTTTAGTATATTATTTCCCAGTTTCAGAAATTAATGAGTTCTTAAATGATGAAGCAAAAGAAAATTTGCTTGAGCTTTTAAAAGTGTGTCTTTAAAATTGCTTTCTCTAGTTAAAGAGTATAACCAACAATACAAGTGTTAAGGTATGAACCTATCTGGCCACTTTAGTGATAGATTCATTTATACATATTCTGCAAAGGCACAGAGGACCATTGTCACCTCGAGTGGCTGCATGTGGCAGTGGCACCTGGCTCTCCTATAGGTTCATGACGCTCCGTTTTCAGTTTACCTGAGAAAGAGAGACTAATAAGTAACCAGGCTTCAAGGAACTTCATATCATTTCTTATTTTGAGATTATGAGGAACACCCAATTTGGAAGTGTACTGCATTCATCTATCTTGAATTCTGCAGTCACTTCGAAACACTTATTCTGCGGGCTCTGGGCATAGGAAGGTGAACAAGACAACCTAATTTCGGACCTGCCACAGTTTGTATTTAGTGAGGGACAGATGCATTTAAGCAAACAAATAATTTCAATGATTGCAAATTGTGGTAAGAGTGCTAAGAAGGAAATAGGAAACTGAGATAAAGAATAATGGGTATCCAGGATATAACTGTAGGTAGGATGGGTGAGGGATGACCTGCTGAAAGCAGCCATTTCATCTGAAGGATGAGAAGAAACAGCCAAAGCAAAGAACCAAGAATAGCAAGTGCTGTTTGCATACAGAGCTTTTGTATCTCTGGGGGAGGGGGGATGGGGAGTGGGGGGAAAGTCACCACATGTATCTTTAATTCATGATGGTGAGAGTTACAAGCAATATTAATTTGTAGAATGAAAAATAATAGCTCAATTTTTAGAGAAAGTGCTAATTTTGCTGTAGTGTTATATCTGTTTCAGAATTTGAATTAAATGCCTTGTCCAGTTAGCTACCATGTTATCTAAGCCAGTGAATGACTTCATATTATCCCTCAGCCAGATAACTCGAAGATCTCCTAAAAGCCCCTTTTCAGTTACTGATTCTTTTAAAATCCATATTTGGTGATATTTCATAGTTACTTGAAGTTCCATGATTTTTAAAGTGAGATAAAGTGATTTTCAAGACATTTAGGCATAAAAAAAAAATGGGAGTATACCAAACGGACGTCGGAAGTGATAGTGAGGTGTGATAGGTATAATTTGTCCTACCGCCATGGAATATTACTCAGGGAGGAGTCCTAGAGAGTTTCCAGCTCCTCATTTGACAGGCGAGAAGACTGAGGTCCAGAGAAAGTAGTGACTTGTTCAGGGTTCTCTTTGCCCTTCTCTCTGGCACCTTCTTTTGTTCTGGTGTGTTGATAGTATCACCCCCACCATCTCTGCTCTTTCAAAATGTAGCTTAGAGTCTCTTCCCCCTCAGGGAAAGGGAGCTGAGCTGTCTAGCATTTCCAAAGTGAAGCAGTCACAGCATGACTTCAGTATGTTGAAAAGCTGTGAGATTTCATGGCACATGCCCATGTCCCCATGAATATTCTACACTGTACAGTAAGAATTCACTTTTCTTGAGTTGGGTTCCAGCAGCTTCCACTCTTCTGAGGCATCAGCCCTAGAAGTTAGAAGGGCCTCTGGGCATTGAGTTTGCTGAAACAATGCTTGGCCTGGAGCCTTCTGCCTGGAGCCTTCCTGGGTCTTTAGCCTTCCCCACCTAGAAGTAGCCCCTAGGCATCCGAGCCTGGCAATGTCTCTCCAAGGACACCGCATTTTACACTGCTGCCTTGTGTCCAACTGCAGGTCCTCGAACGCAGGGGTGGGGTCAGATTCATGTTTACATCCTCATGGTTCTGTTAAAGGACTTTATACAGAGTAAAAGCTCAATCAATGAAATTGAGTTGATTGATAGACATTTACTTAAATTTGCTAGTTGGTTTCCCAGCTTGAGGCAGAGTAAAAGCAGAAAACCTAAAAGGAACCCGGGATGTTTGCAGAAACTCATTGTGTTCATTCAGTGTGCTTTGACAGAGCTTCAGCTGTCTATTGGACCTGTTATTGTATAACAGTGTAAAAGGAAGAAGAGATGTTAATGGTGGTGGGTCCTGAGCCATTTGGAAATTATTTAATTACACTTAGCATCCTTGAAGCGTACTTTGGTTTAACCACACAGGCATACCTCAGAGATATTGCAGGGTTGGTTCCAAACTGCCACAATGAAGCCAATATTGCAATAAAATGAGTTGGTTTCCCAGTGCGTACAAAGTTGTGCTTATGCTACGCTATAGTCTATTAATTATGCAATGGCATTATGTCTAAAAAATGTGTATACCTTGACTAGGAAATACTTCATTGCTAAAACATGCTGCCCATCATCTGAGCCTCAGCTAGTCCTAATCTTTTTGCTGGTGGAGGGTCTTGTCTCCATGTTTATGCAAATGCAGTAGCTGTGAAGAGCATTTATAGTGCAATGAAGCGGGGTGTGAATGTGATGATTTTGATTGCTTGATATTTTGGTGTCTTTACATACTGCTTTCTGGGAGGAATGGGGTGATCAAGCATTAATTGCACTAAGTGAGCAAAGTACTCTTTCCCAATCTTTGCAGTATATAGGGTGGGCAAAAGTAGGTTTACAGTTGAACTGCAAATAAATTAATCAACAATAATTAATCAACAATAATTCAAGAACAGACGGTGTTTCTGTACTCACAACTGTGAACCTACTTTCGCCTGCCCCTGTCTGTGTTTCAGATATGTAAATAGAACTGCTAACGTCTTCCTCTTTCATCCTACAGCAACAAAAGAGGTATCGACAGATAAAGAGCTCTGCTTTGGTGATTCAGTCTTACATCCGGGGGTGGAAGGTGAGTTTACAAGACGTGAGCCTTATTTATTTGGAGTTTTCAGGTTCTTCACAAAGGACAATACTTTAGGTCCCCCCTGCAGCGGGGAGCTCCTGGTCTCCTGCCTACTCTGTAAACAGTCTCAGGTGGAAAGAATAAATATTGTGGACCATGTCTTGGCTGCTTCCTAACGGACTTTCTTTTGAAGAGCTTTGTTCTCTGAGCAGGAAGTCCTTGAAATAATTCTGTACATGATTTCAATATCCTCTTGCCCAGTGTGTGAGAGAAGCTGTAGTCCAGATGACTGTCTCACACTGTTGCCCCCACACCTGTGAGCTGTGCCAGCCCTCCGCTCTCCCAGCCCAGCGCCTCCTCTCACTTCCCGGTAATCATCTTTCAGGCTGCGCCGTAAGGTCCACAGTTCCTGGGCCCTGGCCATTCTAGTGGAGCATCACAGTGGGTTACCTGCAGGTCCTTTGTGCCAAGGCTTGGTTTGGAGGCCAGCAAACTACAGCCCACGGGCCAGATTTAGTCTACCTTTTGTTCTCACGTAGCTTGAAGGCTAAGAATGAATGCTTTTATATTTTTTAAGCATTGTTAAGCAAGGCATGTAAAAATTATATGAATACAAATTTCAATAAATTGTCAATATTTATATTTTATAAATTTAAATTTCAATAAATTTATAATTCAATAAATTTAAATTAAATTTAAATTTTGAAAATTTCAAAAAATTTTTAAATTTTTATTGAAATTTAAATTCAATAAATTTAAATTTCAATAAATTTCATATATGCACACATTTCAATAAATGTGTGCATATATAAAATCCATACACATAAAGTTCTATTGCTGCACAACCACACTCATTTATTTTACATCTTGTCGGAGGCTATTTTAGCAGACAGCAGCAGAGTTGATTAGTTGTGACAGAGAACACGTGATCTGCAAAGCCAAAAATTCTTGTCATCTGGCCTTTGGCAGAAAAAGTTTACTGACCCCTGTTCTGGGTCAAAGACTATCGAGGGCCTGTTCTGACCGCTGTCCTGTTGGGAGCTTTTGTGGAGTGGGCTGAATCCAGAGCTGCTGTGTTCGCAGGGTAGAGCCCTGGGCCAGGAGTTCAGTGCAGTCAGTTGACCTTTGTCTAGGGCCATGGGCAGCCCGAGGGCTTGGTAGTCATCCCCCAGCAAATGCCAAAATACAAATCCGAGCGTGTGGAGTAAGTGCAATTGCTGCCTACAGAGTCTTTGACCTAATTACTGAATCCTGGGTCCGGGTCCCCAGGCCAGTGACTTTGGAGGCAGGTCCCAGAGTTCACCTCCAAACGTGCGTTCTCTTGGCCTCCCCAGAATCAGTGTCCAGCCATGACTGAAAAGAAGCCGCTGGTTGTGGACTCATGAGAATTTTGTTTTAGCACATTTTCAAACATCTCTTGAATTAAAAATACAGCTACAGTTATAGCCTCAGACAACAATAATAAAAGTGCTCAAACAGATTTGGGGGGATTATCGGAGATCCTCCAGCCTCGTTCTGAGAACTGCCCCTTCTGTCTGGTGTGCAGCAGCTTCTCTTGTGTGGTCGGATTTTTCTCCGTCAGATATTACGCCATGGAGGCTGCTGTCCCAGCGTGGGTGGGGGCTACAGTGCTGGGCTTGTTTCCCTGTCACCTTCACACAGTCCGTTTTGGGCTAATAAGTAACTTCTCTTTTCCTTTCTTTAAGATATGATTTTTCACTTGAGAATGGGTATCATGACTATCTGTTCAGGTATTTTTTTTCAAATCACTATAGATTCCACTTTTTTGGTGAACTCTGTATTTTTCTGGGTGATTCTATATCTTAGGCCCGAAAAATCCTGCGGGAGCTGAAGCACCAAAAGCGCTGTGAGGAAGCGGCCACCACCATTGCCGCGTATTGGCACGGGACCCAGGTAGGCCAGAGACTGCGCCCCGGAAGGCAGGGGGTTGCAAGTAACATGGGACACGAGGGACCCTCTCTTGGGGGCAGAAAATGTTTCACTGGCTTACGCTACTGAGCACGCATTTGCTTCTTGCTCCCTCCGACATTTTGGTGTGGGTGGTGGCACACGCTTTCGTGTTTACTATTTGATGGTGAGCGGTGTCTTTCTTCTTCTTTCTTCATTGAAAATCAGCAGTAACCTTCCCTGCCTTAAACTCTTCCCTAACTCCTTTTCAAATGCATCACAGGCGCGAAGGGAGCTGAGCCGGCTGAAGGAGGAGGCTAGGAATAAACATGCTATCGCAGTTATTTGGGCTTACTGGCTTGGATCTAAGGTACTTGATACGCACATCTCATCACTCCTTCCTGGAATCTGCAGTAACCCCTCCGTAGTGCTAGCACAGGAGGAAATGAATGACTGCACTTAACAGTGGCTCGCGGCGGGGCATGTCCTAACAGCTGGATTTAATAAACCTGGAGATGGCAGTGGCGTTAGTGCACGGTAGGAAGCTTCAGCATGAACAGGCAAAAAAGACTAATTGCTTGCTAATGAGGTACTAGTATAGTTACTGTCTTTTAAAAAAATTCTCAAAGAACATGCATGTTTTAGTTTTTCCTTTTTTACTTTTTCCCTCTGCCCTGACATGTACCGGATGGACGTTTTCTAGAGGGGTTTGCGGGGGGGGAGCATGTTGGGAATGTGCAGATTTGTGGCTCCTTGGGTCTTCCGCAACTGTCGATGACAGAAATGGTTTGAACGCATGCCTTAAAAAAATATTAATCCCTAAATGAAACAGTTTTTTTAGGCTCACCATGGCAGCTATTGATTATGATAAGCAAAATGTTATATGTGGAAAGAATTGTCATCTGTGATTTAACAGAAAACTACGTTCATACAAAGCTAGCTCTAAATGCCACTGAAGAATCCCAGGAATTTCAGCGTCAGCTGTTTGCTTCGCTGAAACAAAGGCCTCCTGAAATGCTCTCACTAATCCCCAGGCAGAGTCGTGGGCTCTGTGAACATTTCACATACCCCAAGGGACCGAGAGTTTCAGATGTTTTTGTTCCTTCGAAAACCAAAGGTCATCCCAGCTAAAAATTGTGTATTCCAGTTATAAACACTTATCGACACAGTCCCGGGTTTTTGAGTCTACCTTGTCAGCATTATACGCCCATCCTGTGAGAAAAATGAGAAAACATAACATTTGTCTGCATAAAGATCTTAATTTGCCAAAACCTCACCAGAGTTGTTCGTTCGTCTTTTCCCTTGAAAACCAGTGAAGAAGAAACAAGGCCCTTTATCAGACAGGGGACAGTGTCCTAGCAGAGGCATGGGGACACTTAGACAGTTAACCCTGGGATTTATGCACTGGTGAGCTCATTTCCAGTCTGTGCTACAAAGTAATGGAAAAATCAATGCCTGATTATTCCTGTCTTCTAAAGTAGCATGCCTCAGATGAATCTTTCCCTAAGATTAATTTTGAAAGCTACAAGTTGTTTCATTTTTTATCTTGCTTCAGTATATTTCCCCATTTGGGGACTTTGCTAATACTGAATTTTGATATATGTTACTTCCAGTTTTCTAACTGGAAAGAATTCTGAGTTTTGTGTTTTTGTTTGAACTTCAGAGAAGTAACCTTTATTCCTTCCAGTTTTTGAAATGGTTGTTCACAAGGGATGTCTTTTTGTACCTCCGAATGAATGAACTCAGGGATTCCTCTGCAGTCCCCCCGCCGCGCTGGCAGCAAAGGGAAATCTGCTGGAACTATTGGGAGCCACTCATAGTTCCAAGGCTTTGATGAGGGAGGGAGGACGGGGTGGGTAAAGGCAAAGAATGGAAGTAAGGGGCGGAGGAGCACCCACACAGATCGCCCTTCTCTGGAACAGTCTCAGCACACTAAAAATCTGAGGGGCTGCACCAAGCTGCCACTGATTCTTTGGGTTTAAATGATTGTGCAATGCTCCTCTATCATTCTGAAATCCTTATTCATAAATTGGCTCGTCTGTGTGGTGGGGTATCTTTTTCTGGTCATTGTGCTGTCTGCATTGGGCTGTCTCTTTGATTCACCATCTAAAACATTCTAGGCTCGAAGGGAATTGAAACGCTTGAAGGAGGAGGCTAGGCGTAAGCATGCAGTTGCTGTCATTTGGGCTTACTGGCTTGGACTGAAGGTACTGCTTCCATCCCTCCTTTCTGTCCAGGGTGAACTCAATGAAGCCTAGCACCTACTAACCCTGAGGAAACAATTGGTTTTGCTTGCTGATGGTCTGCACAGTCTTTGACAATGGCATCTTGCCTAATTTTGTTCCTTTTTGAAAACAAACTGGTACACTACTATTTTCTGATTTTATTGTGTATACTTCTTTAAATAATAGGTTTAAAGTAATAGCAATGTAGCGTATTTTATTAAAGATGCTTTGTTATTCAAGTTCTGTTTTATGTTATCTTTAGGAGGATGAAGTGTTTTTTTCATTCATGAGACAGAATGACAATAGTTGAGCTAACAGCTGACCCACTGTCTTCAGTGACCAGCCAGGGGCGTCAGGCTTTTGTTTCCCTTTATCGACCTGTTCTGCTCTCCCGATGGCTGCTGGAGCAGAGCTTTCTTTAAAGTGACCATCATTCTAATTGTCCAGCTTAGAAACCAAAGAATTTGGCTTAAATGTGAACAGATTCTGATGAATAAGACCAGCAGGGGATCATTCAGGTTAAAGAGAACTGTACATTCACATGGCTTCTCATTTATTTCAAAGTGGTGCTTGCGACGTTAGGTAAGGATGCATATAAGTTAATGGGACTGAGCTCTGGTAAACCTTGAGGAAAAAAACCTTTAGATACAAGGGAGGATTTTGTCTTCCTAACATTCAACAATCATCACTGCAGGGAGCCATCCACACTGTCTTTTGGGGATAATTAGCTCCCTTTTTACCCTTATTCCTCTGTTTACTTTTAATTTAATATTATAACAATTCCTGCTTTTCTAAACACTTGAATATTATCCAGACCTTGGATGTGAACAGCATCGGCAGTGTCCATAAACTCTGCTTTGAATGAGCTGCATTGTTTCCCTGACAGTTTAGCATGTAAACTTTTAGTAAATTAACCTTTTTGATTATATTGAATATCTATCAAGTGATTTTTAAAGTAAATAAGTCACTTACATATGAATTTAAGATGTGCTATTTCAAGAATTCTGTGCAAATTCTATAGCTACTTCTTAAAAAACCAGACTAAGGACCTTTTCCCCATTTTATTCACACGTTCTAATTTGCATTCTAATTTTTATAAGAAAGGAACAAACAACATTAGGATTTTTACTGTCTGTTGATTTCTACCAGCAACATCATACTTCTCTTCAGTTTTCTGGATTTAACTAACTGCATATGATTTCAAAAATACTTTCATATTAGGAGTATGTGCCAGCAACCTAGAAACCAAACTCCGTTTGCAGGTGGGTGCTGTTTTAGCTGAAGTTAACTGGGCAAACTGGACATAACTGTCTCTTTTTCTTTTCCAGTTTCCCATAGAAGTATTTTAATGTTACTGTTACTATACAGTTAAGTTTCTTTGAGGTCCCAGAGTATAATAATTTTATACTTTTCACTGTAAAGAATTATGTTGGTAATGAGCCATGATCTTGCCCTTTTGAATGACTTGATTCTCGTGGAATTTATTAGAAAGTTCAGTGGACACTTTTTGGACCCCCAGGACCCACTCGTGGAGCCTGTTCTCTATGTCGGCGTGGTGGCACCAGGCTCTTCCTGTGTGCAGCTGTTACTCCAGGAGAAGGGGCCCGTCCTGTGAACACAGAAGAGCAGGTTGCAGTGAGCTCAGTTACAGTGACGTCTAGTGTATTTCTAAGGATAAGTCTGCATGAAACCTCACTCTAACTTTAAATTCTCGGCTTTTCTATGCTGTTATAATAGCAGGAGCCAATTAATAGGTGCCATTTTTCTTGTCCTTGTCCCTTCTAACTTTGTAAGTTTGAGACTTGAAATGGTTCTGAATCTAAGAACTCCATGGCTGAAGAAGCAGTGATAACCAGTAACGTAGAATACAAATAAAAGGAAGGGCTGCTTGTATGGTGTATGGGAGAACGCTTAAACCTCAGTAATATGCTAGTGTAGAGAATGGGTCTAGCGCTCAAATGCCCAAGGGGACCAGGCTGGTCCCGTGGGTGAGAGAACTAGCAGGTGGAAGGCGGATTAGAACCATGGGCCTCATGCAGTTTGGAGCTTGCATTTCTCTTCTGGTCGCCTCCGTCCTTGATATACGGGGATTGGGTTCGCTATTGCTAGATCTTAACAAATTTTAGGAGAAACTTGCAATCTGAATTCCTGTGTGAAGTTCTTAATTTAAAATATGCATATAAAATATTTTTCTGCAAACTGCATTTGGTTAGTAGGTTGCTAGTTTACCACCCCTAGCTAGTATAGAAATATTTTAAACATATGCAGTTAAACCCAGAAAACTGAAGACAAAAGAAAAAGGTACTTAATGTCTGAATTATTCAAGTAGGATAACATTTTGCGAAATTCTAACTCTCTCATTTATAGCTGGATGATAATAAATACTTTAAGTATTTTCCCCTCAGTTTCAAAATTTAACTGTCATTCGTACATTCAGCATTCTGCTCAGTTATTTTGTTAGACATTCGTATACAATGTGAATACAACAGTGTTGCAAGGAAGAAGTAGGTGAACTAAAGCTATAATACGATGTCAAGTACAGTGACCGTGTGCAATAGCAAGACTGGTAGGAGTAGGGGTGAGAGAAAAATCAGTGCACTTGGATGGAAGACAATGGTAGTTCAGATCTTCTAATGAAATCTTATTTTAGTAGCATTCAGTCCTCACTGTGCGGTGCTGAAGTCCCATCTTCACAGGCAAGGCTTTTGGAAACTGCAGTGTAGCCCTTCAGGCCTTTTAAGTGAAAATTGCCTTATGTCCTTTTTTCGAAGTGTATTTTGAACTGACAAGTTTGCAGCTGTGCCCATAAAGTGTTTCTCACCAAATCATCAGGTTTCTGAAAAACTAGTTGAAAGGATTTAAAATAGCAAAACGTTCTGGTATTATTACCTTGCATCTCTTAATGTCTTATTCTTTGACTTAAAATCTGCAGTCTCAGTACGGTTCAGTTTTCTACATCCAGGGAGGCACTTAGGAATGTACGTGTCCCCACATTTTCATTTTTAATGGAGGTGTGTCATCTGCGTGTGCATCTGCGGGCCTCACGCTAACCCCTGTGTTCTGCTTCTTCTTAAAGGTCCGTAGGGAGTACAGGAAATTCTTCAGAGCCAATGCTGGAAAGAAAATCTATGAGTTTACGATTCAGAGAATTGTAAGTTTACATTTTATGTGTGGCTTGTTAACATTATTGGGTTAATTAGTAGTAGCACCAACGCAATAATGTGTGACTTATTTGACAGCGATTAAACCGTAACTGTGACACTGAGAGATTTTAAGTTTTCTTATCATCTCCCTTCAGATTCAGGCAGAATTGTATCGAAAGTGTTATTCATGGCCCATGTATAATTAATAAAATGTTCCTTTTTAAAAAATAAAATGCTTTTATTGGACAGAGAGAACATAGTTTGGGGGCCCTGAAGCAACTCTTGCCTGTCTTTTCTTAATAAGGGCACTGACCCCATCATGGGAGCTCCACCCTTACGACCTCATCCAAACGAAATTACCTCCCGAAGGCCCCATCTCCTAATGCCATCCCATTGGGGGTTAGCGTTTCAACAGGGGAGTTTGGGGAATGCTAAGGCCTTGCCCCACTAAACTGCCATGAGCTGCCTCAGGGCAAGGCTGGCAAACGAGTGAGTGGGGAGAGGGGAGAGGGAGAGCAGGGCTGTGCCGTCTGCCAGAATGAGTTCTACAGTCCCCACCACCGCCTTTCTGAGAAGTGCATGTAGTGCGGCATCGCGCACACTCTGGAGGCAGCTTGCTCTGCCTCTTAGATCTGGGACTGAGCGAGCCCCTAGCTCCTGTGAGTCTCATTTCATTGTCTGTGAAATGGGGATAGTTGCACTAAGCTTGTGGAGTTGTTGTAAGGATTAAAATGGAATAACAATATAAAGCTCTCACAGTTAAGTACTAATGTGATGCCGAGGCAGCACTGGCCGATAGGATTTTCTGGAATGATGAAAATGTTTTATGTCTTTGAGGTGCAGTAGAATAGCCACTAACCACATAGGGCTCTTGAGCACTTGAAATGCATATGACTGATGGACTGGAGTTTTTATTTTACTTAATTTTAATTACTTAACATTTAAATACAAATAGCCACATAGGACTAGTACAGCTCTCTAGCATTAGCTGGTGTTACTATTCATATTAATATTAGTATTAGAGCCCTGGCTGGTGTGGCTCAGTGGATTGACCGCTGGCCTACAAACCAAAGGGTCGCCAGTTCGATTCCCAGTCAGGGCACACATCTGGGTCGTGGGGCAGGTCCCCAGTACAGGGTGCACAAGACGCAACCACACATTGATGTCTCTCTCCCACTCCTTCTCCCTCCCTTCCCCTCTGTCTAAAAATAAATAAATAAATAAAATCTTTTAAAAAATGTTAGTATTAGTGTTCGTGCTTTTCTTTTGTCTTAGCCGTTTGGTAGGGTTCAGATTCCCACAACCAGTATAAGGCGTGGAATAGAGGCTTTCCAGAGGACTTAGGAAGTCTTACAGGCTAAAACTTACTAAATCCCACTGAACACTGCTTTGTTTGCTTCTGGTTTATGGAAAATAATGACTTTTCTGATATTTTACCCATCTGGTATTTTCTGTCAAACCCATTGCAGGTGCAAAAATACTTCTTAGAAATGAAAACTAAGATGCCATCCTTATCACCGATAGACAAGAA
>PVKM010015789.1:0-27546 GCA_004027735.1 Carollia perspicillata | reverse complement strand
AAGGGATATAAAGGAAAGAATAAACAAATGGGATCTCATCAAAATAAAAAGCTTCTGCACAGCTAAAGAAAACAGCATTAAAATAAAAAGAGACCCAACAATATGGGAAAACATATTTGCCAATGATACCTCAGACAAGGGTTTAATCTCCAAAATATACAAAGAACTTACACAACTCCACTCCAAGAAGACAAGCAACTCAATTAAAAAATGGGCGAAGGACTTGGACAGGCATTTCTCCAAGGAGGACATACAGAGGATTCAGAGACACATGAAAAGATGCTCAATATCACTAGCCATCAGAGAAATGCAAATTAAAACCACAATGAGATACCACTTGACACCGGTAAGAATGGCCATCATAAACAAAGCAACAAACAACAAGTATTGGAGAGGTTGTGGAGAAAAAAAGACCCTACTTCACTGCTGGCGGGATTGCAGACTGGTACAACCACTATGGAAAACAGTATGGAATTTTCTCAGAAAACTAAAAATGGAACTGCCTTTTGACCCAGCAATTCCACTGCTAGGATTATATCCCAAGAACCCTGAAACAACATTCCAAAAGAACCTATGCACCCTGATGTTCATAGCAGCACAATTTACAATAGCCAAGTGTTGGAAGCAACCTAGGTGCCCATCAGTCAATGAATGGATCAAAAAACTATGGTACATATACACAATGGAATTCTATGTGGCAGAAAGAAAGAAGGAGCTCCTACCCCATGCAACAGCATGGATGGAACTGGAAAGCATTATGCTAAGCGAAATAAGCCAGGCGGTAAAAGACAAATACCATATGATCTCACCTTTAACAGGAACCTAAGCAACTAAACAAACAAGCAAGCAAAATATAACCAAAGACATTGAAATAGAAAAGGGGATGACAGTGTTCAGAGGGGAGAGGGGAGGGAATTTCAGGGGAAAAGGGTGGAGATTATAGGAACAAGTATAAAGGACACATGGACAAAAGCTAAGGGGGGTGGAAATGGGAGGGAGGTGGAGAGCACTGGGGGGTGGACTGGGATGGGAGTAAAAGACAGAAAACTGTACTTGAATAACAACTAAAATTTAAAAAAGGAAAAAATGAAAAAAAATAAAATAAAAGCAAAACTAAGTTACATTAATAAACATAATTTTTAAGTCATCTTGTTTGAAGTACCATGTACTCATCTTTGTGGTTAATGTGCAGGCTGAGTAATAGCTAAGAAAAGAGTTTTCAAATAGTGAGACAAGCATACAGAAGCGGTCTTGCTTAAGATAATGGTCTCCTCAGGGATGAGGGTCTGAGTGAGAGTCGGTTGAGCCTTTCACCCACAGATAGGACTTGGTATGCAAATCACTTTGAATGTAGTTTCCCAAAGTAGCTAGTTCCCCCAAATGTTAGACTTTCCCAAGGGAAAACTTCTAACCTACTCCACTCTGCCTCCATCTAGCAACTCTGTTAAAGATGAAAAATATCATAAGAGACAACAAGCAATAGGGCAATTTTCATCAGTCTTCTGGGAGAATGAATTCAAAGTGACCCAGATTTCACCAGCTCTGAAGGAGATTCAGAGGAGTTGTTTCTTGACCACTCCTCTTCCTCGAAGTTCTCCCTCCTTAGTTTCAGTACCATAGGTTCTCCTGGAGTCTCTCCTGCTTTTCTGACAGGCCCTTCTCTGTTTCCCCAGTGAGCTTTTCTGACTGCACCTACCTCTAAAACACAAGAGCACCTCTGTTTTTCTCGTGTTACCTCTTGCAATTTCCCTCCCAGTCACGAAGAGGCACCTGGTTTCCCATCTGTGCTGCGGTTTCAGGAGATGGTGCTGGACACAGGAAGGGGAAAGACCTAGTTTGGAAAATTGGAACAAAGGGGTAGCAGAGTTGAATGTGGCAGGGGAGGGGGGTTGCCTTAACTATAAATTACAGATAAAATCAAATGCCAGATTTTTCTGTTGCTCTGACTTCAGTTACTGTTTATATGCCGGGGAATCCCAAAATCTATATCTCAGTATTTCTCATGAGCTTCACAACCTTATATCTCCACCTGAGTACCCCACAGAGAACTCAAACTTAAAACTGCCTAAAATCACATTTTACTTCTAAATATAAACCTGCGTCTTATTCTGTTTTCTTTTGGGGGGGACCGCCATGTGTCTAGTTATCTAAGCTAGAAGCCTATTCCCAATGTCTCCCAGTCCTTTTCCTCAAATCAATCATAAATGGTATAAATTCTGCATTCCAAATTTTTTTTATCCATCCCACCTCTCCATCATTAAATCAAAACAGCATAAAGTTCAATAAACTGCCCTGATCTGGCCCCAGGGTAGCCCTAGTGATTAAATTCAAGAATACATAGGTTGCTCATGCCATGCAAGGAAAGCTCAAGAGACCCATCACCTTTCTGGTCATATACATTTTCTCCTACCAGCAATTAATTTTTACCCCTGCAGTCGAGTGCTAGACATTTTTAATTTACCTTGACATCTAACATTCTCCTTAACCTCCAGTTTCTCTGTTGGCATGTAGTCAACTCTTGAGATTTCTGGGACTCAGATCTTTGCTAGGCCAATGCCATGATCATCTGCTACATACAATAAAGGGGTCCACTGAGAGTCAGAATGATACTGCAGCCTCATGTGCACATGCAGAGGTGTCTAGCACCAAGGGTAGACATGTGCCCTAGGAGGACACTGTCACAGAAGAGATGTGAATATAAATAAGGTCAGAAGCTGGAAAAGGTTATTAGCCATTTCCTAATTGTATTAAGAACCTAGGAGTCCAGTTCCTATTTGAGTTTCCTGGAAAAATAAAAAATGTAGAACTGGGGGTAAGAGGCTTCAGGAAAAAGGAAGGGCACAGCACAGGTACATCCCCATTTCAATCAACAGAAAGGAAACCAGGGAATTATTGTCAGTTCTCATGGAGCTGACAGCCTTTCACGGTATTGAATTACTCTGTAGAGAGTTAATGAGAATCTACTCTGGCTGGGCAGTGGGGATATATAAATAGAGCTGCAAATAAGATAACCATGATTATTGTCTTCAACAAGTTCACAGTATAGAGGGAGATGAACACAAGGGAACAAGCCCCTACAGAGCAATGTGATTGGAATTGTCACAAATGTGGTAGGGGACAGTGAGAAGGAACATGGATGTGTGAAGTAGGCAGAGAACCAGATTTAAGAGAAAGGGAAGAAAATCTTGCTGTGTAAAGAATATCTACTTGATATCAGGTGAATAAGAGTTAGTCAGGCTGCAGCAAGGGAATGCAGATGGGGGAGAAGGGTTCGCATGTGCAAAGACCCAAAGATGAGAAATGGCCTGGTTCATTAAGACTTCCAAGAGAAGTCCAGTCTGGCTTGTACAGAATTCAGGCACAAAGGAATGAGATAGGAGACCAGAAAGACAAAGTTTGGGTGTTGAAAGCTCTTACTAGCCACATGAAGAAATTTAGATGTTGCCTTGTTTCGTCTTAGAAATATCACTCTGCAGTGGGAAGAACGGATTACAGTGGGAGAAGACTGGAGGGAAGGCTCTTTATTAGGAGGCTTATTGCAATAATTTGAGAATTTATGGTGGCTTATACTATGGGAAAAAAGTGGCCGTGTTCAAAAATATTTACAATTAAAATCAATAATAATTGATGATTACATATAAAGGTTGGGGGTAAAGGGAAATTAAGGATAACTCCAGGTATGTGACATTAGTGATTTGTTGGGTGGGAATAACATTTGCTATGATAGGAAAATAGAAGAAGCAAGTTTAGGGAATGGGAACAAAGAGGGAGAATAAGCTGAGTTCCCGATCTGTTAAATCCTACATTTTTTACAGCATATTCAAGTGGAAGCATGCAGCTGGCAAATCAGTATGGAAATCAGAAAAGAAATGTGTAGAGGAGGTAATGCTTAGAGGGCCAACAGCATGTAATAGTGAATGGGAGCAGGGGACATGCACCATGCAGGAGGTGGGAGCTGCGACTCGGAGACTCTAGAGCAGGGCCCAGGACCCGTCCCTGCAGAGGCAGCTGAGAAGATGCCCACAGAGGAGGAAGGAGCACTGCTGTGTGGCCTGGAGAGCAGAACCTTTTCAGAAGGAAGGACTTTGCGATAATATGCTGCAGTTATCAAAAATTGAATCTATAAATGCCAATATGTGAAGATGTTCAAAATACGTTACATAGAAAGAGCCAGTTGAAGAACAATATGTGGGGTGGGATCACATTGTATTTTCTTCATGCTGAATCTGAACTGAGTATTTCTAGGACACACAGGGACTATCAGAAAGAGGTCCTTAAGAAAGTGAGACTGGAGAATCACAGATGGAAGAAGGGGAATGTAAATTATCACTTTGTGTACCCCCAGTACCGATGGAATATTTTACCTTGAACGTGTATTACACTTGTACATATGTTTAAGTTCATTAAAAAGTGAGAGTGACTGACGGTAAACGGTGTGGAGAAATAAAATAAATCAAAATGAAAATTACTTATTAGCTTTGCAACAAAGAGGTTATTGTTGATCGAAGTCTTTTCAGCAGAGTGCCGGTGGATTAAAGCAGGAGAAAATCTGTGTGGAAGATTGGTGATAAAGAGAAGGGAAGTGACAGGGCAGTTGCAGGAAGGGGCATGGCTTCAGATAGATTTCTCACCATGGAGCATTTAGAACCCTTTGACATCTTGACAGAATTCACCTCATTTCCCAGGCTGCTTCTATAGAAGCAGGAAAGAAGACAAGGACTTGAGATAGACATCTGGGTAGCAAGGGATGGGACTCAAAGAAAAGCTACAGGAACTAACCCTGGACAGGAGAGGCACCTCTCGCTGCAAAAGAATGTGGAAAAGAAAGAGCTAAGGTGACTCTGGTCAGTCTGTATTATTGCTAGCAGTAACAAACACCAGTGTCTTAGGCTTTTGAAATTTCCCTCAATGCAATAAAAAAAATAATAAAATTCTATGCTGCAGGCCGGTAGCAATGTGATTTAGAGTCTGAACAATGACATCTATGATAAAAGCAGTCTCTCTTTCATATCATTATCATGCAAAGGAAGCACATGTGCTAGTAAAAGACCTAAAGTGACAATTACTGCTTTTGAAGGGGTTATCATTTAAATCTGGACAAGTCATATGAATTATAAGTTGTCTCTTCATTCTTCATTACACTCAAGAAGTCATGTAATATGATAACATTATTTTATGAGAAATGCTGTGAGTTTCTTGAGGTGAGGGTGTATGTTTCTTTGTCTATATGGGCATGTATATAAGCACAGGGGCCAGCACCATCACTGCTCAAGAAATGGTTAGTGAACAAATTAATATAATTCTTAAAAAGAAAGTTGGTGTTTTATTCTGACCTATATCACTTCCCAAATTTTTAAAATGTGCCTATGTACATATATGAATTTTATTACTTAAAGCCTAAAAACAAAGCCATTGCAAGGGTGCATTAAAAAACAGGGAGAAAAGAAGAGGTTACGAAAGCTGTTAACAGTGCAGACTGGCCCATGTGTATTTATTCCATATTGCTCACTCCAGAGTTAGTCGTAACTTCAAAATAATAGCATGATTTAAGGCATTTTCACACCTCAAAAGAATCTTACAGTTCTCATCCCAGCCTCCCATGCATGCTTATGGGAGAGAAACCACAGGGAGTAGTAACCAGTTGCTAACAAGCATCTCCCAGGATGTCCAAGGATTTTTACCAATCTTCCCTTACTAGAGCTGCCCAGTGCAAATTCAATCAGACCTTTCATTTCAAAATTATGCATCCTGATGGCAGACTCTTCTGAAGAACCAGATTGCTCCAAAAGATTGCAGGGAGTGGAGCTCTGTACATCTGAATAACTGGCTCCATTATGTTTTCTCCTGCTTGGCGACAATTAGAATTCATTACCATCTGAGGGCTATTTACCAGTCTGTAAAAAAGAAGTTAAATGTTGAGCTAACAGATTGGAAGTATGTCCACATATCACGATTTGCTCTTCCCACTGGCACTCAGAATGGCAGCCTGGAGAAAGGGCCAAGAATGTAAACACATCACATCTAGTCAGCCTCATCCCCAGGTGGGCCAGCTCCGGCAGTGCTAAGGCAGGTTGACCAGAAAGCCATTACCAAGGTGCACGCTCTGATTCTACTCAATAGGAAGAAGACCTTTCGGAAGTACTGCATTTATTTTTAAAAGTAAATTGAAAGGCTGGCCTCCTACACAGAGCACTCTGTATAAATTATAGAGCTTGTCTTACAAACACCACACACTAAGATGAGTACTGTTTCGCTGAAGCAACCTCCTGAAATACCATGTTTCTTTCCGCTCTCTGTTCTCACCGCATATGTAAGACTTTGACAAGCTAACCTCCAGGGATTTTCTTTCTTTTGCCAGGCTTCAGATAATTAAGAAGAAAAAAGAAAAGGAAAAGAGGTGATGACACAAAATTAGAGGGTAAACAGAAGTTGATGTGAGTGGGTGGGACATCATTCTTCTGGGGAGTTTAAGGCAAAATTATACAAACTCACGCTGACTCCTGAGTGAGTCATGGCATAAGCATTCATTGCCTCGTAAAAGCAAAGGTAGGGATACACTGTCCCTACCTTTAAGCCTCAATTTCCTCCTCGGCAAAGTGGGAATAATACATATATGACAGGGCAGTCATGAGCATTAAAGGAGGTCACATAGTAATGTGATTAGCACAGCTCCTGGTGCCTCAAGAGCATGGCACCCAGGATGATCATAATACCTACAGTTGAGCAGAGCAAGAACATAACGTTTACACTGCAAGATAAACTGCCAGACTATCTTGATCCAGGAGGTGCAAGGCCACTCACCACATCAACCTGCATTTCAGAAAACATGAAGGGCCTCGGGCATTGATTCGTAGTACTTACCCCCCAAATCTGGTTTTCATTAAATACTACACATGATCAAATTATCCTTACATGCAGTCACAGCACAGCTGGAAAATGCAGGAGCACAGGCAATCTCCACCTCCTTAACAGACACCAACTCAGATCACAGGTGGAAGGTCTAGGCCCCAGGTGAAGCCACCCAGCGTGGCAGAGGCCCACCTATGGTTGCCTCACCTCTGTCTCCTCAGCACCAGTCAACCCAGTAGCTTCCATCTGCATGCACCTCTGCCTCTTTGCCTGAGGGCTTTCTTTGGAGCACTGAGCTGGATGGGGGAGAGGGCAGAAATGCTAGGGAGTTAAAATCCCCCAAAGCAGACCTCTACGCATAACTGGTGGAGGTTAGTGAATAGATAGCTCTTGGGTGAGATAACCTGAGACATCCCTACACTGTCCCCCAGAAGGAGGGAGCCCGGGCTGCAGGCAGCAGTAACCTGCTCAAAAATGCCACCGTCAACTTCCTTCCCTTCCTTCTCTCACCTTCCCACCTCACTACTAGTATTTCCTGGGACCACTTCCCAAAACCTCACCTTCAGGATCGCCTTCTGGAAACACCAGCCTAACATACCCCCCAAAAGTCCTTCCTTTAAGCTCCATAAGGTGCTCCCCTGGCTCCTCCTCTCAGAGCTATGTCCCCACCCTGTTCCATCATGGGTGTTACTCTGAGTGCTATTTCCATATATGGATTTCTAATTTAGGGGCAACATATATAGCTCCCAAAACAATTTCTTCCTTATAGTAAAAAACACCAGCCAAGATTTCTTGAGAGCTCACCTTCTACCAAGCTTATAAGAATCAGTTCTCATGTACTATGTATCGCCATCGCAATAAAGTAGATATTGTTATTAACCCCACTTAACAGATGTGGAAAGTCAAGTTCAGGGAAGTTAAGTCACTTGCCAGAGTCTAACACAGCAAGTGAGAGGGAGAGTTGGATTGGGACTCATGTCTGTTTGGCATCAATGCCTACAAAGTTAAATTCCTTATGATCCCCATAAAACTTCCTGAATAGCAATGCAGAGGTCTAAGTATTCATAGAGAGTGATTGAGCAACTAACATGTTTGGACTTACTGACACAGTTTATCACTCTTTTTCTTCCTCTTTCCCATTAGCAACTTACAGTCTAGTCTGCTTTACCCCAAACTTCAGTCATTTTCAATAAAAAGTTTAATGGCACGAGTAGCATGGTAATGACAGATATTTGTCCCCTCACATCATCCTCCACTTCCTTCCTCTGATAATAGAGCTCCTTAGTTTTAACTGAACATGGGCTGCCAGAGACTTCCTCTTCCAGCCTGTCTTGCAACTAGATGTGGTCAAAAGGATGTCAATAGACATGCTGAGGACAGTTTCCAGGACCCACCAGGTTGAGCTGTACTTCCACATCTTCCTTTTCCTTTCCTTTGGCAGAGAATTCAGATGTTGAGGATCACTGAGTGTCAACGGCGACCAGGAGCATGAGGACAATGCCTGTGAATGTCAGGACGAGAAGCCTGGGCCCCAAGACCCCCACACAGAGCCGAGTGGCCCAGGTCCTCTGGTCACCCACATGCACACGTTGTCATCTCAGAGAGAAACGTTTATCCAGTTTGAACCACTGTTATTTGTTCTACTTGGAAGCAGCCAAACCCAAATCCTAAATAATACAAAGACAGTAAAAGGAAGACGGAACTGAGATGAAAGTCAGCAGGAAAATCATGTAGGACAATCGAGGGGGATGGGAGGGAGCTCCCAGAACAAAGCAAGGCTGAGAATGAGGATGAAGTATGTTTTATTTATTTGCTTGTTTTAAAGTTTCAGAAACACAGAGGAAGAGGAGGAAATCAAAGCCAGAGAAGAAAGGAAGATCAACGACATTCTCTTTTATCCTGCCTCTTGGGAGGCAGTGGGTGGCAGGAAAACAGAAGGGGAAAGGAATCCCCAGCTGTTATCAGTGCCCATAAAAAGTTCAAACCCAGCCTTCTGCTGTGGAGCAGAAGATGTCATTGACTCTGAAACAGAAGGGGTCCTTGAGATTAACTGGGTGCCCACAGATGCCTTTTGCATGCAAGGACCTCAATCAGCCCTGGGCCTCCCTCCCTCTGAAACAGAGCAAACCACTTCCCATGAAGGGAAGGTACAGCTCAGTCACTACAATTGACCATGTTTCCACTTCACTCAAAAGTGTGATGATCATACAGTGCAAATGTGAGCAAATTTCCGGTTATTTTCTAAGAGGACACATGTTTTGAAACATACGTTTCCAGACTCCACTCAGCAGGACATTGCCAGTTATTTACATAAAAACAAATACAGCTACTCCGAGTTAAGAAACACTTTTAAAATCACATGCTAATTATTCTTCCATGCAAAGTCTTAACCACAGCTGGCCCTTTTGTGAGTGAACTTATTGACTGGGTTTCAGGCCCTGGCAAAGCCCCAGCCCCACACGAGTCCCACACACAGCGCTAAGCTGGCTGCCAGGCCTCCACAGCTCCACCACACTTTGCTGGTGTAGGGGGTGTTGATGTGGCACTTTGGAAGCAATAGGCAGATCAATGGGGGAAGCAAATTAGCCATGGTCAGTGAATAATGAGGTGATAAATAATGCAACAACAGCACACAATTTGAATCAGAATATATCAAAAGTTAAAAGCCAGCATCTCTGGAAGAATGTGAATAAGAGTGTGTAATCCCTGTTTCCCATTGTCCTAGTTGTCTTAAGTCATTCTTGCTTTTAACACCAGTAGTCTGAGAACCCTTTCTGGAGAGCTTCAAGAAGCCCAGTCTTCGGGGACTTGTCCTCCCTTAACTACAGCTGAATCTTTATGGAGGTACTTACATATCACACAAGTCTGTCCCGGCTGTCACCCACCACCTCACTTAGCCACCTTCTTTCGCCAACTTGTCTCTTCCTCGGGTCATTACTTGGCAGCTCATAGCTAGCGGTCGGGGCTGTTGTGTTCTTCCCTGAACTATTTCTTCCTGAGCATTAACAAGAATGTCTGAGGCCAGGATATAATGTTTCATAAGAAACATCCTACAGACTACTCAAGGGAATAACAGTACAGAATGAACAGGCGACTGGACCCCATCCACCCAAGGATCCATGGACCAGGCCATCCCTTAGGTGGTATGACCAGCTTGCCCCTCAGTCTTCCCAGGCCTGCCAAAATATTGTGAGAGAAGGGAAGGAGATAATATTTCACTCTGACTGGACCTCAGGTCTCCCAGAACCTCTGGGCATCTCCACTAGAACAGTTTCCTTTTTGCCCTGAGTCAGTGGTTCTCCCTTCTGGTCACTATCCCTCAGAGATGCAACTTTGACCAAAGAAAATAGCTTGCATGTCACCAGGCAGAGCCGCTTGACTTCTCAGTGTCTGGAGCCTGACATCGGCTTTATCTTACACAAACCAGCTTACAGACTTGGGTCTACTGAAACCTCTAACTAAACGGACACTGCCAACAGCTTAGAAGGAGCAGCTATCTCTCCTGCCTGCCACTTTATTCTGATCAGCCTTTCAGAACTGTTCAGGTTTAATAAGGCCTTCGTTAAAACTACTGGAAAGCACTGAGAACATTACAGTATCCCCAGCCCAGATGAAATTCGAGATTAAAAAAATCCTTAACCCCTTATAAGTACAAAAAAATCCAACTAGATTTTCCTATTTCTCATGATGATGATTTTGGTGCTTTTTAAAACAATTCTTTAATTCAAATATTTTCTTTAGATGTTCTTATTTTCTTCAAAATCCTTCCTTCTTGAAGCCCCCCAGCCCACTCAGCTTCCCAGGAAGCCCAGCACTGGGGTCAGTGTTGGAGCCCCAAGCTACAGGTGGGGGTTTCAACACAGCCCTGCTAATGTCCCAGCTGCCTCTGCCTGGAAAGCCACCAGCCTTCCCCTAGTAAAAAAAAATAATGTTTTCTCCCCATGTCTTCCCTCAGAATGAGAGGGTTTTGTACACAGCAGACAGGTGGAGCTGCCCCCTAGATGACTTAGAACCGAAGGCAGTCCTCTCTTTTTGTCCTCTGTTTCCTCTGGGGCTTAAACCTTAAGGTCAAATGGAACCTCATTTGACTCATTTATTCAACAATGTTCACAGAGTACCTATGGTAGGTTAAATAGTGTTTCCCCAAATTCACCCAGAACCTCAGAATATGACCTAGTTGTAAATAGAGTCCTTGCAGACATAATCGGTTAAAGCGAGGCGTAGGGAAGCCCCTAAGTTCCATGGCCCTCGTCCTTACAAGAAGTGGAGAGGACTCAGAGAGATAAGCATGGGAAGAGGGCTAACTGACGACAGAGGCAGAAATCGGACAGGTGCAGATACCAGTCAAGGAACTAACTCCAAGTCTTGCCAGCAACCACCAGAGGAGAGGAGGGTGGCATGAAACAGACTGTGCCTTACAGCTTCCAGAAGGAACCGACCCTGCCAACACCTTGATTTCTGACTTTGGCACATCTGAACGAGTACATGGCTGTTGTAAGCCACTCGGTCTGTGAAAATGTGTCACGACAGCCACAAGAAACTAATGCAACTCCTAATATCTTCTAGTCGCAGTACCAAGCACTGAACGTGTAATAATGAGCAACACAGGTAAGGTCCCCATTCTTGTGGAGCCAAACTCCAGTGGAGAAGATAAACAATAAGCAAGTCACTCAATAAATAAATAGAATTACTTCAGAGTGGGATCGATTTTGTGAAAAAGCAAAATAAAACAGAGTTATGTGATGGAGCCGACCAGGGTGGGAGGTGCAGCAGCACTGCCTTGTAGAGTAGATATTTCTGCCACATTCACACGGAGAGTGTTGCTACTACCCCCTCCACTGCAGCCAGGGCTTTCCAGAGAGTGGGCTCCTTCCCACTTCCGTGAGTCCCTTTCGTCTCAGCCACGGAGATCCGGCCTCTCTGCTCCTCTTCACGGAACCTCAGAGCTGGGGGGCTGCCACAACAGGTCTGCTTCTGACATAGCACTGCGTTCATCCACAGGCATTTCTCGTCCCTCACATGCTCCCAAGCTTGCACGTGTACGGAAACTGACAAGAATTGCTACCCCGCCTCCAGCTTGCACATAAAGGACGTCAGTATCTTTCTTCACCATACTAAGAGGGCAGATCCAATTTGACTTAATTACCACTGGAGCTCTGTAAACAGCCTCGAGTCAGTGCCGAACCCTGTGGTTTGTGAAGAGAACACCACAAATGGCAGGAAGCCACAGGGGAAAATAGTCTGACCGCCTTTGGCATGCTCATTTTGGAGTACAGATACTTTCATTCATCAATGGGGACATTTATGAAACCTGGGCTGTCAAGAAGATATTCTAGAAAAGAGCGAAAGAGGCCTAGAGTGTTCTAGTTGGGAGGCCATCTCTGAGCAGAAGCCCCACAGCTAGAATGCAAGAGGCTCCGCCAGACAGGCGAACCAATCGCCGAGTGTAAGAGTGGGTGCTATACTGCAATCCCCGTGCACACCTACCCTGACACTCGGGAAGCAGTGCAGACCCAAAAGTAATTCATTTAAACAGGACTTGGCTTGCTCTGAGAAACGTTCCCACAGAACAAGTGCCTGGTTTCACAGGATGAAAGATGCTGCATCAGCATCGGATTGAAAACGACGGTGTGGGCTGGAAAGCGGTCACTCCGACTCAGCAGACGCAGGAGCCCTGAGCTGAGGCCCTTGGTGCACCGCGTGGAGAAGTCGAAGACGTGCTCAGAGAGTGGTGAGCTCAAGTGTGAAAGTGGGGTCTTACTCTGGTTCAGCAGGTCTGGGATGGGGCCTAGAACTGGGCACCTGGAACTAGTTCCTGGGGAAATGACAGGAGCTAGAGAGCCGGCCACAGCGTGTGGAAGGACAGGAAAGTGAGTCCCCTTAGGAGGCCATCAGGAGCACCTAGGCATCCGCATAACAAGCAATGCCACTCTGCCTCTCCAGGAATATCCAGGTTAGAGCAATGATAAACGTTGCTACCTATTAGATGGAGTTTCTATCACCAACAAAAATAACTAACAATTCAATTGCGTATAATAGCTGTGTGTGTTAAATTAAGATAGGTTCAAAGGTAATTATAAGTTGCTTTTAAGAGCTGATACATCAGTATCTCTCACATTGGCCCACATGTGACAGGCATTCGGAAGCAGTTAAAAACACCAGTGCCCAGGCTGCAGCTCACAACACCTGAATCCACATCTCTTGGCCTAGTGTGTATACAGGGGGCCGAAGGTGGAAGGGAAGAGGTCGATAGCCCTGAAGGGAGGGAAAAGAAAACTTCAGAACAAGAGGAACTGAAGAGAAAGAGTAAATCCGCACAATTTTCCCTTCTCTTTTCACTTTCATATTCCACTCTCCCTGAGACCGATGGACTCTCCCTCTCCCGGCATTATTCTATGCATACTGTGCTTCTTGGACTGATAATGTTGGCATCACCTGGGAGCTTATTAGACACAATCGTGAGCCCCTCCCTTGACCTATTGAATCAGAATCTGCATTGTAACAAGATCCCCAGGTAATTAGTGTGCACAGTGAAGTCTGAGAGCTCAACTGTACATGGACTTGAGCCCAAGCTTTCCAGTGCAGACACACGCTAGGTACAAAGGCGATCATTAAACTGCTCTAGCAATGCAAAATGGGCTCAGCTGCTGCTTATACCAGGCCAGGCAGGCGACTGTGGGAGAGGGTGCCTGCAAACATGTAATTGATTTACAACATCATCTGGCTGTAACGAAGTGAAAGCCAAGTTGTCTTTCTCTGTATTGATATAATTACCAGCAAGAGGGGAAGCAGGTTCTGTCTTCAGATCAAGTAACCTTGTTATTTATCAGCCTGTGCTAACTCCACTTCTGATTAGCAATTTATCCTGGGTGGTTATTGACCGATCCTGCTTCGTTCTCATTATTCATTCTGTTCCCAGCAGCAGCAATTATTTAGCTCTCTGGATGATGGAAATGTAGATGCAGTTGTAGATATTTGCATTTTCCGTACATTTTCGTATTTTTCTTGCCTGCCTCCATAGACAGAACATTACCCAAGGACCATGATTGCTTTTATAACTCCTCACAATGCCAACCAAAGTAGCATGTACTGCAAAATATAATGGATGCTGCTGGGTGATGCCAGGAACCATTCTTAACACGGTTCATCTCAATTCTCCATCTCATAAGCTAGAAACAAGATTGTTTTATTTTTTTTCCCCTCCCACCCCGAAACAAGATTGTTTTAAAGCTACATTGGAACACCCTCAGTTCAACAAAACACATGGCCTGCCTCTGTGCACCAACTCCGTGCTGTAAGCAAACCATAAAAAGCAGACGCTGTCACCAGCTTAGACATTGTTTCCCAAGAGTCCATTTCAAAGCCACTGATTGGAACGTCAAGGCTAGCATCCCAAACCACACCTTCAGTTCCCTCTGTTGCCAGGCTAGACCCCAAGAGTAAGAAGCCATACTCTCATAATGCTAGTAATCAACTGCTACAATGTTAAATAAAATCCACATGGGTTTTTATTCAGTCTGATGTTGGTGCAAGGAGTAGTTTGCATTGGAAGACTGGTAGGAGATCTGCATGATACTGCAGATTCTGACTTTTGTGTATTTGTAACAGCTTTAAACATGGATAGCATTAATTCTGTAGAGCAACTTGGTTTTTATTAAAACTTCGGGTTGTCCTTTTTGTTTCAAAATGGGTAGGTGTGCCTTCATTTTTACATTTATTTTCTACAAGCATTATCATTCTGTTGCTCACAGATGGCTTCTTAAATGACCTAAGAAGAGGGAGAGGAAGGGAGAAATTAAAAGAGAGAAAGAAAAAAACAACAAAACTCATCACAGCCTAGTGAGTCCAGTATAGTAGGAATTAAAAGGTTGGGTGTATCCATGAGTGAAGGATGGCTTATAAGCAAATATAAAATAATTACAGTTTAGACCTGGCCTTCCAATCACAGTTACCACACATTCCTTTAGGACAGGGTTTCTCAAATGGTAGTAGGGGGAGTGGCTTTGCACCCAGGGGACATGGGGCACTGTCCTGAGACACTCTTGGTTTTCACTAGTAGTATGAGAGACATTTGGAGGGTAGGGGCCAGGAATGGTGCTAAACATTCCCCGAGCACCAGGAAGCTCCCCAGAGCCACGACTCCTGTGGCCCAAAATGTCAATGATGCCAAGACTGAGAACCTGCCTTAGAGGCAAAGAGCAACAGGTAAGACGGTCACGGGCTGTCTGAAAGGAGAGAGGCCTTCCTCAGGTTGTTCCTCAGGAAGATCATGAGGTTGAGAAGTGGAATGGCTGATCTGACAACCTGAGGTTTACTGAAGCTGAGAAGATGGGATTGTGCACCAAACACTGAGAATGAGACAGAGGCAGAAAAGGAGCCAGCTGTTGGGAGGGTTCTGCATGGGAAACACGAGGTGAAAAGGGCGGGCCAAGGACTGTAGTTACAGACTGAGCACCTCTGACATCGTGGAAGTAGACATGAAGCTTAAAAGAGTTGTATCAGAATGGTCTGAAGCTTTCTTCACGTGGGGACTGACGCCTTGATGGAGCTTCCAGGTTGGAAGAAGGGAAGACTGGGCCATCTTCTGTGCAAGGATTCATTCATGTGAACACGAGATGTCACGAGGAGGAGCCATGTAACTCAGAGGGCTTCAGTATGTGAAATAGACTCTGACCTCCAGGAGTGAATGGTCTCGCTATGATAAAACTTATGTACATATGCTGATAACTCCTAAATTTTTACCTTTAGGTAGACCTCCTCACTGAACCCCTAAATCATGCATCAAGTGCCAATTTACTTTCTTGACTTAAATATCAAATAGGCAACTTAAATTATCACGTTTAAAATAAATTCTTGATTATCCCCCAAACCTATACCTCCTATAATTTTCCCCGTCTCAGTTGCTCAAAAACAAAGACAAAAACAAACAAACAAACAAAAACATTGGAATTTTCTCTCAGTGCTATCTTCAAAATATATCCTGACTGAAACACTCCGTTAAGTGAAAGAAGACTCACAAAGGACTACGTGTCGTATGGTTCCATGTGTTGGAATTGCCCAGAACGGGCAAATCTGCAGAGGCAGAACATAGCTCAGTGGCTGCAGGGGCCAAAGTGAATGAGGCGATGTGATAGCCCAGGGCACTAGGTTTCATTTGGGGAGGATGCACGTGATCTAAAATGGATTGTGGTGACAGTTGTGCAAATGTGCGAGTATGTTAAAAGCCATTGAGTTGTACATTTTAAATGGATGAAGTAGAAGGTACATCTCAATAAACCTGTTACAAAAATACAAATATAGACACATACATGTTTATGTATCTCTAGAATCCAACCTTTTCTCGCCAACTGCACCATGGCCATGGTGGCCCAAGCCATCTCTCCCCACCTGCATTATGGCGGCAGCCCCCGACCTGACCGGCTTCTGTTCCCACTCTACTCGGACACTTCTCCATGAGCAGCAGTAGTGACGCTTTGGAAACTAAAGTCAGGCCATATCATTCCTCTTCCCAGACCATTTTGATGGGCCCCATCTCACTGGAGTGGCAGCCAAAGTGACCTACCAGGCCCTACACAAGCCTGCCCGCACTTGGCACCCCAACCTCAACTTCTCTAGCTCCTCATTACTCTCAGCTATGAACCACTGGCTACCTCCTGCTTCCCAAACACTCTAGGCCTGCCCCCTCAAGGACTTTTAATTTGCTGTTCTGTGTGCCTGTTCTCCCAGATCCAAGTGTCTCACTCCCTTACCTCCATCAGTCTCTGCTCAAATACCTTTGCTCTTACACCTTTCTGACCATCTGTTTAAACTGCAACTGCCCACCCTCAGCTCTAGCACTTCCTAGCTCTGTTTCCTGTTTAATTTTTCCTCTATAACCTTATAACTATCTAACAGAGCAGATATTTTACATATTTCCTTTCACTGTCTGGGTTCCCTAAAATGGAAATTTCATGAAAGTGGTAATTTTTGTCTGTATGTTCACTACTATAGACTTAGCATCTAGAATACAGATTAACGTAATAGATGTTTAATATAGATTTGTTGACAGAATGAATAAAATAAGTAAACGACAGTGCAAAATAGAACACAAAAACATTAAACTATATCAATTTGAAAATCTATGCTATAGAAGACTTACCAAAAAAAATCATTTCATATCTCTGCTGTAAAGCCCAGACACATTTTACTCTCTATTAGGTGTGTTCTATTATAGCCACAGTGACCTTGTTTTCAAAACCAACAACTTGTGAACACAAAAGGAGAATATATTATATCTAGAGAAGCAAACCTATAAAAATTAGTCACAAGGTACCTTTAATAACTTACTGAAAAAAAAAAAGATGGAGTTCGCAGATGAAAGAAAATGTGAAGAGTTTCTTCCAGCATGGTCAGTCTTTGGTTAATATGTGTTCTGTGGATTTTGGCTTAACCCCCAAAACGAAAAGGGAGACTATGAGAGAGGAGCACTGAGGGCCCGTGCGTGGCTAGAACAGGAAAACGACCACGATAAGCCAGTAAGTCTCTTAGATTAGAATACGACCATAGGGTTTTGGCACTGCCTAGGGTTACTTGAAATCCTAAAGTTCCTCATATTTCCCCAAAAGAGCCTTTGATTCAGGTAAGTGAATGCAGATGAATTTGAGAAAACATGCTAATAAACCTAAAATAAAATCATGATTTGATTAAGGAATCAAGAATGATCAGTGAATCGCCATCTATTTTGTACCTATTCTTAAGCATTCCTATCAGCCTTGCTCTAATATATAACTTATTTAAATAGATTTTAAAATAGAATAGCTATACTTAGCCCCATTGTGTGTAAAACCCTGCTGAGCCCTCAGTTAACTCTGCCTTGGGAGAGCCTAGAGTCAGAACCACAAAGACCCCTAGTCCAAGGGCCACTCTTCACCCAGTGGCCTGTATCAGAACTGTATCCAAAGTGCCCAGAGGAAAAGGGCAGTGACCTGTCGAAACTCATAGCTACCAATGGGTAACCATATCACATTTCTCGAGGTAGGATTTGTAGAATCAAAGAAAACTTTACTGGGGTGGGGGAGGAGAATTTCAAATAGTGGAGGGTGGGATGGGTGGAAAAATGTGAGACTGGGATTTAGGTGGATATAGGAGATTCTAGAGAGACTAACGCAAAGATAGGCCCTGTGCTATGACAGCAGACAAGGCCCTCCATTCACGATTCTCAAAGAATTTGAAGGAAACTGGTGTCCCAAGAGAAGGCCCCAGAGCCACAGTGCCAGCTAGTGTCTGGAGGGTGTGGCATTCCAGATTGCTAGAGTTTGGGAGCAGACTATGGCTAATAGCCCGGACATTCCCTCCATTTACCTTGGCACATAAACAGATGTGCCTCAAATATTTGCAAAGCCTAGGGCAAAAGTACAAATGGAGGCCCACGTGCCATATACCTGAATTAAAAACCAAGCAAGCAAACTATTAAATAAAATTTGTTTTATTCTCTTACCTTAATGGATATATCTTTTCAACAACCTGAGTGGAAAAATTCCAAAGAATTCTCAAAATTTGAAGCAGAACTTGACATCAGAGGATGATATCCAGGGGACAACCAACTTCATTCTCTGACCTATGGACTGTCCCCTTGTCTTCCCAAACCCAGCTCTGTCCTGCACCTTTATCCACAAATGTGTGGAAACCCAGACTGCATATCCAGATTCTGTCTATAGCAGCCATTTGACCAGTCCTGAGGCCTAGAAGTTTGCACATCAGTGGCCCAGTCTGCTTCCTGAAGACAGACCTGAAGAAAAGGATCACAGAGGTGCTGAAAGTGGGCTTCAGGGTCCCAGGTACCAGGGCCATGATCTTGAAGGACTGGTGCAGGCGCTGGGTGGGCATATAAGGAAAACATTCCCAGACAAAGCCAGAGAGGATCTAAGGTATGTGACCCTTTTGTCTGGGTGAGGCAGAAATGACTGCCCCAGAAATTTTCTCATGTCTCCTACTGCTCCCAGGGAAGCAAGTGGGAACCTCAAGATTTACAATTCTCCCAAACAGCACTAGACTTGTTACGGATTGAGAAGATTTCCATTACATGGGCATCTCAAAAACTCATTAGGAGACAAATCTTTCTTAAAGAAGAATTCCAAAAACTCTAAGTAGATAGCCTCCCTTTGGGAAGTGGAACATAAATCCCTCCCCCTTGAAAAAAATAGTAACTTGAGGTGAAGAAATCTGGCAAACACTACCTTTACCAAATGAGCACATTTAACCCCATCCGTGAAAAGGCCTGCTGACAATACGTACCCCCAATAATAATATGTTGTGTTGATGAAGAGGAAACTTCTCTGAGGTTTTCTTCTGCCAAACCCATAGCCCCGTTCTAACCATGAAAAAAAATCAGACACATCTGAAACAGGAACATCTACAAAATTTGTGGCCAGAACTCCTTAACACTGTCAAGATGCTAAAAAAGCAAAAAGCCCCGACCAATGTGGCTCAGTTGGTTGGGCACCATTCCACAAAGTGAAAGGGCACTGGTTTAGTCCCTGGTCAGGGCACACGCCTGGGCTGTGGTTTTGGTCCCCGGTTGGGGTATGTACAAGAGACAACCAGTTAATGTTTCACATCTATGTCACATCTATGTCTCTCTCTCTCTCTTTCTCCCCTCCCCCTCCCTTTTCTCTCTAAAAATAATGAAATAATATCTTTAGAAAAAAAGAAAGAAAGAAAAACTGAGACACTATCACAGAGCTGAGATTATGGAGACATGAAAACTAAGTGCAGTGTGGAACCCTGGATTGTATCCTGGCACAGAAAAGAGACATTAATGTGGAAACTTGTGAAAGGCAGATAAAATCTGGAGTCTACTTAATCCTACTATCACAACATTCGTTTCTTAGTTTTGACAAATATACTGTGCTAATATAAGATATTAGCAATGGGGACAACTGAGTGAGGAGTGTAAGGAAACTATATTATCTCAGCAACTTTTCTATAAATCTAACATTATTCCACAGGGGAAAAAAGTTATTTTTTAAATGTTTATCCACAGGATCAAAGACTCACAGCCATCCATCATTCTGTCTCATCGTGGCCCACATTCACTCGATGGAACAATGGGATGGCATGTGCCAGGTCTGGAATGTTGATTCAGGGCCCTCTTTCAAGACATCTCCAAGATGCCAATTCTCAAAGTCAAAATCAGTCTGATCCCAGAGGGTCACACAAGTGACAGGTCCTTAGAACATCGACATGTGTGTGTAAGCATCCCCCCAAAAAAATAAATGAGGTTTAGAGGAAAAAAATAAAGGGAAATTACTTGTGGCACATTTACAATTTGGAACACCATAAAACAGGAAACAAATGACATATATAAAACTCTGGTAATAAACTTGAGGAAGAATCATTAAACAGACCACAGAGACCGTATCACTCTGGGATAGAACATTCAGCTTTAAACCCTCCTTTAGCAAGCACACAGTAGGCCTCCACCAAACTGACTCAGAAGAAATTATTTGTAAACATAACCTGTCACCTACATCTACTGTTAAAGAGGGGATTTTGAGAGTTTGCATTAAACTCAACAGAAGAACTGCTTTTAAGATAAGTACTTGGTTTATCCCAAGAAAGTAGCACAAGACCAAGATCTGGCCATGTACCTATTTTATTCAGTCTAAGAATGAGGAGAAAACATGGCCTCACACACACAAGCATATAGAATTTGATAGCAAATAAAACACATGACTGCAAGTATTTTCTCTAGTGTTATAAATTTTCCTAATTAATGTAGGTATCTTCAATCAGCCCTACTATGTTTTAGGAGAGCAAAATAGTGCAACATCACTATACCTGTTCCAACAAAAAAGAGAATAGCAGGAAACTCACTAGTACCTCTTTCAAAAGCCACAATTTAATCTCTCATAGGGATTCTTGATGCTGAGAAGTTGTTTTGAAAGTGATTAATTATATGTAACTCTAGGTCTTACAAAATTTAGTAGCAATTCAGAAATACCATTTACCTAGGATTAACTACTTTTGAATAGATGTTTCAAAATCCATCTGGGACTTAATTGTTAAACCTTTCTTTGTTGGATAACCAAAGGGGATTTGAACTCAAAGTGAACGATATTGCTAGAAGTCTATACTTCCCCCAGAAATACTTTGGAAGACAGAAAGAGATAGAGATAAAGACAGATAATGAAAAGAGAAAGAGACAGACTGTAGGCAAATTTTGAAGTAAATGAAGTTTTTATTTATATGGCCATGCTCTGAATACTTGCTATGCCCTCCTTCTTTCCCCTTCTCAAAACTGCCCAATTTCAGAAATCATGCCTGCCATTTTACAGTGACTTTAGTTGCAATGAACAGAAATCCCAGCTCAAAGTTTTATAGATCAATTACTAAAAACTCCAGAAATAGATCAGGTTTCAAACCAGTCTATATCCTGGGCTCAAACAATGCAGCCAGGACCTGTTGGGGCTCATTTCTGTCATTCACATTGTCAGTGTTCTCTCCAATCTAACAGTGGCCTTTCCCGATTAGCTCCCAGGGATAAACGCTTTCTGATTTGCACCCAGAGAGAAACATGTTAGAAATCGAAGTGAGACGGTGAGATGGCAGAATAGCCAGAATAATGCAGAAAGGTCCAAATTCTTCCTTGACCCAGTAAGGCTTGTTCCTCACCCTTATCACTGTCACCCCCATCCCTCACCTCCAGCTTTGTGTTTTCCTGGGAGACATACGTACCCAGGACAATGAGAACTGGAAACTAAAACACCACTTTACCACTTGCCAGGTGCTCATTACCCACAGAACAGAGTTCCCTGGTAAATTCAACAACAGTCCTTGATGTAGACTTAAGACTTCAGGATGGTCTTTCCCATCCAGCCACCAAGTTAAATATAATGAGAACTCCCAAACACTTCAATGTCTCTGTGAAAAGAGAAAACATAGCCTACCTCACTGGCAACATGGTGATAGAAGAGGAAGAGAAAACAAATCCAGAGCCAACTTCTTTTTCTAAAAGTGATTTAGATGGAGGAAATGACAGATAACCGTGCCCCTGTGTGGGACTTCTCCCAGTAAAATACGTGGCTCCATCAGTGTCCTTGTATCTGACCAAGGCATCTTAGTATTACTTCCTCTTGAGGAACTACATTATTATCAGGAATTGCTTCCAAGGCTCAGAAGCTATTTCCTCCTAGAAGGCACTTCCTGGCTTCTCAGCTGAGATGACACAACGAGGACATGACAAGTAGCCCAGAGACTAGGTAGAGACATTGCTTTGCATCACCATTCTGGGAAACACCTTAAGGAGCAGGTCAATTCAACTTGATTTTTCCACAGTGAAGTAACTGACAAATTCCATACAGACTCATAGTGCAGAAATTTGTTGGAAAATGTCTACAAGATGAATCTGGTCTTCACACCCATGCCACTCAGAACTTAGAGGCTATCATCAGTTGGGTAACTCTTAGTAAATCTCTTCCCTTTCCTCTGCTTTAGTTTTCTCACACATTGGGAGAAGGTGGAGATGACTGAACCCTGAGGTTTTTTCCAGAGGTCTCGGATATTGAAAAGGAAGAGTATTTATATACTCTTTATATATATAGATTTGAGTATTGCCTAGTAAGAAGCAACACCTGTTTGTGCACTACCTTGTTTTACAATAGATTTAAGGCTAGTATGTTATAAGCTAAACAGAGAAGACACTGTGCCTTAAAATGATAGGTAGTGTCTTATGTTCAGAAGATGCTGGGTGGTAACAGTACCAATGGGGATAAAGTCACTCTTCCTCAAGTGTCCAGTAAAGAAATACAATCTTGGTCACCAACTCAGGTAGATAAACTATTTCTATACTTGTGTGAATTAATAACCCAAATAACAAAAATGGGTTTAAAATAAATGTATTTGAGTTTACAGAAATATTCCAAAAATACCCTATGTCCTGCTTAGCTTTTGGCTCACCACATATGTGAAAATGTTCCTTCTTTTCTCAAAGAACACATTATTCTTCCTCTCCTCAGCATAAGCTATGTCTTCTATATGTCTTTTATCCTAATGCTTTTTCCTCCATTACTAGTACTTTTTTTTAAATAAGTTATGTGCTATAGTGACACAAGTATGAGATCCAAAGAACTAGGTTCAGGACCCAATGCTAAGTAATACGGCCATGACCTATGCAAGTGCTTTCTGTCCCATAAAATAAAGAGAAGAACTACATTTACTCTACATGGTTCTTGTGAACAGTATTTTTATGTACCTACACTTTACGTTCTTTCAGAAAGGCAGACAAATGGAACTAAGAAGAGACAGAATAAATAAAAACAAAACACAAAACCTGAGATATAAAATGGAACTGAGAATAAAGTTAAAACAGTCTGTCACATAAAGACCTAAGTGTTTGCTACAGGTAAGCCACAAACTGAACAGCTGTGGATGGCACATGACACAGCAGACAGGACAACGCATAGGAGGGCATCGAGCACTGCGTAATTGTTACCTGTTTGTGAAAATCATGCCAATCTCAGTATAACCACTGGCTCTGTGTTTTATTTTTCCAGCCTCTCAGAACCTCAAAATCCGTTAGCTATACAACAAGGAGAATGAACCCCACTTTGCAGAGCTGTGAAGCCACAAAGTGCCTTGTTTGTGGTGGGCATCCAGGGGACGTCTGCTTCCTGCCCCTGCTTTTTCCCTCCCTCACCCTCCCGACATTAACATCTCCTCCCCACTTCCTTCAGGTAGCAAACACTCCTGTGAGAAATTTTCTGTAGTTCACTAAATTACCCTCTGTTTATCATCACTTTACTTATAATAATCACTCACAAAAAATACAATACCCATATCAATCTCAGAGAGTGGCATACATCTGTATTTGCTAGGAACCAGTTTTTTCTCAAGGTGTCAACAATTATAACAAAACAGAAAAGTACCTTTAAAAACTTTCCCTGAAACACACAGAGCCATTAATGTCACAGGCAATACAGCAGAGTTGATTTCTTGACAGAAGGTTAATTAGTTCTCTCCCATAGGGTGGCATTGCCATAACTAAACCAATAACAATGAGGAAAAAAACACACCCCTGGGCAACTGAAGACATTCTGACAATAATGAGAAATGGCAACGGGCACTGAGTACCAAGGCTATTTTCAAGTTGCTGTTGTTCAATCATCACTGGCACGAGAAATCCAGTCCTCCCATGTGAGGTAACATCTGTTCCTGAGAGAGCCCCATTTTAAACAGGAAGTGGGTATTTCAGGTTTATACTGCGCCTTCCTTCACAAGCTCTCAGTGAACGAAAGTAAGGAGCTCCAAATGTGGATAAAACCTTGTACCTTGGTTATGTGGTACCATATATCATCTCCCCTGGTAATGATATGATTAATAGCATCTGTTCTGTGACCTAATTATAGCCAAATCATGCATATTCATGACAAGGAGGGGAGGCAGGAAACCCACACCCATTAGGAGCCTACCCGCATTGGCAGTTTCTCCCAAAGCAGAGCACTAAACAAGAGCCCTGAAAGGCTGTGTTCTGAGTGCTCACAGACACCCCCTGACATGGCTGAAGGGTGCATTTTTCTCTCCTCCATTCAGGCATGTTGGAACTGCATAGTTTCTCCTAGGATACTTTTCTCAAAACCCTGAAGAGGGTCCAGGGAAGTGGTATTCGGCAGCTTGGACTCATTGGGATACCCTTCCAAAAGATTTAAGGCGTTCAAAATTCAAAGAAGAAAAGCAGTACCATATGGTCACATACATTCCTATACCACCATGCCCTAAAGTTTGTGTATGTCGGAGAAAGTACAGCCTCCTAGCCCTTATACATTCAAGACCCATTGGGCTGAGAAGTGATCATCAGCATCCAGACTGACATTCATTCAAACGCCACCACCTTCAGGGCTCAGCTGAGTGTTTGGGGGCTCATGGCTCAAACCAACAAGGAAAAACAGATTTAAACAAAGATGAGTGCTAAGATTATGCAAAAACTGCTCAGAAAGCTTTCAATGTGAGATCCAGAGCACCATCTGTCTGTTAAGCCTCATCTCATGACGTGACTTCGGAAGGCCACAGGCATTAACAACTCCTAGCCCCTGTGTCATGATCCTCCACTAGAAAGTCAGGTGCCAGCTATGCTGGACCAAGTGAATAGTCACACCCCTCAGTCTAAATCTTGGCTCCATGGAAATTTGGACACCGTGCTTTCCTTTGCAAAAGTACTTCTGAATCCTGTCTGTCAGTTTCCTGGGCTCAGCCTCATTTTCAGGGTAGCAATGAACCGATGTTTGCCAAGCAAATAAAGGAGTCGGCTCAGAGGGTGCAGATATGCAGATGGTTATGATTTCCCCAAAGATCAAGGACATTAGCAGGTATAATCGATGGGCTCTGTAATCAGGCACCCTTGGAATGTATCTTTAAATGTCACTGAGAAGTCACAGTCAGTGCTACTTTGGTTTTTCAGATACGACATTCAAAAAAGTTCACCTGCTTGGAAATAGGTCATAAGAATCTTTATTAAGATGGGATTCAAGGCATGGTGTCAGAATGCTGCTTAAAAGCTGCAGAATTCTGCGGTGATTAAAGCACACCCTTAGTTAATTCTGGGTAATTTACTAGAATTTTCAGTTCTTATAGAATCAAGATGCATGAATTATTAAATTCAAAACCCTATCAGGATACAACAGGAATTAAGATACAGTCACTGACCTACAGGAGCTTAAAATCCAGGTGAAAAAGTGAGTGATATAAAACAAATAGCCATAACATGAACAGAATGTAATCAATACCAAAAAATACTACACAAAATAGGTGCCAGTCTTGTCCAGCCACAAAAAAAAGAAAGAAAAAAAGAACAGAAAAATAAGTAAAACCCAGAGGCCTACTATTCCATCTCCAAATGATATGAAACTCCTTGTTCTCATGCAAAAACATAAATTTTCTTGTTCTTCATTGAGTAGGTCCTAAGCAATACACATTTCAAATCGATTATTCATTTTGTGGCCTAATCCTATTACCTTCTCAGGTAGCCACAGCTATAAATTCACCCAGATGAGTAGGCCAGTTAAGCAGATTACGAATGAGATATTCTGATGGCATCATAAACCCAGAAGGCAAACCAAATCTTCGAGATGGGAAATTTTGACATATGAGAATTTAATCTTGCTATCTTATATTTAACTGAGGGTGCTCGTGAGAGAAAAGCCAGACACTCTAAATGGAAAGTTCATTGATTGAATCTAACCTCAAAGTTTAAAAATACTTAACATCAAGATAAAACCCATGGTTTGGGCCTAAACCAAAGGCCACTTAAAACTCAATTTAGTACTTAGTAAGTATTCATTGGCCCTTGAATGAGAGAATACAAATGGCATTCACATCTTACTTATATTTTAGCATTCAGGTTTTCCACAACCAGTTATTATTTGTTCCCCAAAATGGCATGGCACATAGGAAGTAAGACATTATAGATGGGAAGGGTATGGATCCCTGTGCTCCTAACTCTGGTGTGTCCGAGGTTGCTCAGAGCCGAATACTTGGACTACATACATCCTCATGCATGGGCTGAGCCCTCCTGACTTACAACATCAACTGTGCCATCACATTTGCACTGACTTAAGCAAAACCACGACCAAGGAACATTTAAATAATGAGTCTCCTTTCTTTTATCCTTCCACCTTCTGTATTCCCTCTTTTTACCCTAACAGAGGAATTCATTCATAACTAGGGATTTGATCAAGTTTTATGAACACTTATAGATCTTCAATAGCTCCCTTTTCACTATGCTGGGATATAAAAATTAGGTTCCTTATTTTTAAATATTCTAAGTGACTTCACATGCTTTTGTCAAGAACGAGTGACTACTTGTCTTCCCTTCTGTGATAAACCTAGGACCCCAATCATGCTGACTCAGCAAAGAATAATCCTGGTGAACAACTCATGGGAAAAAAACAAAACCCTGCAAAATCAGTCTTAGCTTCCAATGTAGAATGGCCACCATTTCTGCTGCTGTTGCTGCCAGAACCATCATTACTTGTTGTTGTTGTTGTTGTTGTTGTCGTCGTCATTGTTGAAAACAGCAGTTCAGCAGAATCTTGGTCAATTGCTGAGACAATGCAGTGAACTGGGCACATCCCTCCCAACACTGAGCCTGGGCACCCCAACAGCTTGGTGCAGAATAAAGGTATCCAGGAGCCATGGCCACCTACGTTTGTGCTGCTCAGGCCCTTAGGCCTTAGACATGTGCCTTATTCCTTGCTTCCTAGCCATGGAAGCACTAGCTGAAGATGTCCCCATAATTGAGCATCTGCTGTTGGTGCTATTGCCATCACTATGACTGACGTACCACAGTGGCAAGGAGAGACCTGTCCACTGGCTGCACAAGGGCCCCAGCTTCCCAGCTGTTTCCCAGAGTGGCCAGTTATATGCCCTGAAGTGCAGGGCGGGAGGCAGTTCTTCCTGAGGCCTCTGTGAAGACGTCCCACAACTGAGCCGTCCGCTGTGCTTGGGGCACAAAGCTGTGGTCTGCTCTGTAGCACATCCCCTTGTACTTCCCCTGCCCCCTTCCCTGCTTCACATCTTTCTTTCACCTGGCTCTGGCTTTCCTGGAATGACACCCTTGACATAAAGCCTAGAGAAGCACCTAAGCTTCTCCCTCAAGCTATTTTCTAGTAAATCTGAGCTAAGACGTTACCTGCACTGATTAAATTGAAACATCTCAGGTTCCAA
>PVKM010015788.1:0-27526 GCA_004027735.1 Carollia perspicillata | reverse complement strand
CCGGGAAACCAGGACAGCGAGGGGCCCTTTGTTCTAAGGCTGACACCTGGGGGCACTGTTGCTCAGTCTTGATGCCCAGGGGAGCAGACTGCTACAAACAGGAAGCAGGGGGTGGGCAGATCGGCTCCTGGCAGCTGCCAAGTAGAACTGTGGCTGGAGCCTGCTTGCCCTCAGCCTGTAACGGGCCTCACGGCCTCAAAGCCCGGTCTCCTCTCCCTCAGTGGCCATTTATGAAGTGCTTCCTACCTACCACCGGGCCCTGGGGCTAAATCCTTCCAGTGGGTGTGACTTGACTTTTCCCTCAGAGTGACCCATAAAACTTGCACTGCCTCTGTTTTTCTGAAGACAAAAGGGAGGCTCAGAGAGACTGAGTGACTTGCCAAAGGTTCCATCACAGAAAGTCCTCAAAGCAGCTCACCATGGCCTGAGTCTGTGTCCCCGCCTTAGCACCTTAACACCGTACTCGGGGCTCTCCAGAGATCAGAGGTCTGTGGAATGAATCTTGGCACCACAGGGGATACTTACAACTCCTGACTCAGACTCAGGGAGCAGGAGAAAAAAAAAAAACCAAGCAGGCAGTACTACCTCCAGACAGAGAGCACATGCTGCCCGGACGGCGACAGCCCTCAGAAGGCAAGGCGTCTACACCAGAATGCCTTCCGTGGCTCCTCTGCCGCTCCTTCGTGCGGCCTCCGCTTACACCTCCAGGGGTGGGGAGCTTTTCCACACCTCCCACTCCCTTCTGGGAAATCCGAGAAAGGCCCCTGCACCTTCTGCTCCAGCCTCTGCCTTCAGTCCCCAGCCCAGGAGCAGCAGACGGGGGCTGAGTGTCCCGCGAAGGAAGAGGGCCCTAAGAGAGGAAGGCCAGGACCTGCCCACAGTCGGGAGGTCTGTGAGCTTCTGAAGCCCTTCCCTCCCTAAGGGGGGTCCCTGGGAGGTCTGCAGGGCAGGGCTGAGGCGGCTCCCAGCCTGGAAGAGGGGAGTCGGTAAGAGACAGCAAGAATGAATACAGGAAGAACAGTGTGTGTGTGTGTGCGTGCGTGAGACAGGGAGAGAGAGACAGAGGGAGAGGGAGGGCGCTAGACCAGGAGACAGAAGTCGGCACAGAGGGAGTCTTGATAAACAGGGCATAAACCCACAGATAGCACTGGATGAGAGGCGCCCCCGAACAAAAGACATGAGACGAGACAGAGAGAAGACAGGCACCCCCAGAAAGAGGGATGAACAGCCACGACAGGAGCCGCTGCTAAATGCCCCCAAACCTCCAGAGGGTCTTGCTGGACTTGGCATCTCTTATAAAGGACAGACCGCCTCTGGGTTTGGGCTGCCCTTCCTGTGCCTCTTCAGACAGAGGGCAGCCCGGGGCCCAGAACGCCGGAAATTCCACCTGCAGTGTACCCTCCGCTGCCTGAAAGGAAGCTTCTGGTCCCCAGAGTCCACGCTGGTGCTGGACGGGGCGGCTTTCTGAGCTAGTGAAAGGGATTCGCACTCGGCTGACCTCGGTGCGTTCGGGGCCTTTCAAACTCTGGGGGGATGAGGGGAGGGGGAGGTCGAGGGGACCTGAATGGGGGCGGAAGGAGGCCCCACCAGAGATCAAAGGCCCAGGAAGGAACAGAGGGTCTGGGGCTGCCCTTTCACCCATGGCTGCTATTCACAACTCTGCCTGCTCTGCCAAGTCCAGCCCGCCACCACCTCCTCTGGGCCTTCCGGGGAGGGAAGCACCGCCTCAGGCTCCGTCCCCCTAGCCCAGCTGGATCCCTGAGGCCAACCCCACCACCTTCTCCACGAAAGCTCTCTGGTCAGTTCAACCAAGAGACAAGAGGCCACAAGCCATACCTGGGCAGCACCCTAACCTGGCTCTCGGTGCCCTCCACAAGTCTCCTGAGCAGCTCTGCGCCCTGGCCCTCTGCCACGGGGCCGGGCTGGGAATGGAAACACCCCTGTGCGGTACGGTCCCCGCCCAGGCAAGTCTATGCGAACGGCAGACTCAGAGTCAGATGGCAGGAGGGAGAACAAGCAGGCAGACCTGCTTCCAGACCCGGGGCAGTTATCGAAGCACAGGCTACCCAGAGTGTAACAGCCCTCGGAAGCCACGGAGTCCACACCAGAACGCCTTCTTCCGTGCTCCGGCTCCCCTTGGTCCAGCCCCTGCTCACATCTCCGAAGGTGAGGAGCTCACGGCCTTTCCAAGATAATGCTCCTATCCTCGGTGCAGGCTGGCGGTCGCCTAAAAGCTGTCCCTTGCACAGAGCCATACTCTGATTCCCTGTGGCCTCCTTTAACTTGCCCCAGATGCCCTCAGAGTCCCCAGGGACCTTATCTGTTGCCTCTGAGACTGGGACACATCCCCAAGGCTTGTCTTGGAGGCAAACGTCCTGGGGGAAGCCTAGAATCTCTAGGTTGGAAGAGCACTCGGCACTCCAGGGGTCTCAGTGTTCTAACTTACTCGTTTTCACTACAGCATTCCTTACTCAGAGTTTTCTGTGGAAGCCCGAAATATCAAACAGAAGTACGTCTAGTTGAGACTCCCTACACATACCCTCCTCACTAATTGTGAAGCCTCTACAGACATGTGACTGATCCATTGCACCGAGGAGCATTTATTGAGCACCTACTATGTGCCACACGCTTGTATTCACATGTGGCCATTGAGCACTTAAAATGTGGCTAGTGCAATGGAGTAGTTAAATTTCTAACTCAACGACAGAAGCAGTGGAACATATTTTTCTCTCCACAAAGGGCCACTTCCTCTGAGGAGCATTCTCAGGTCCTTTTGATCAAAACCAGCTCCTCCTGTTTTGCTCCCTCCCCTGGCGTCACCCTCTCATCACATCTCACCGCACGCACTGCCCACTGAAGGGACTTTGGGCTTGCCAGCCTGCGAGCTCTGAAGGGCAGGCCCTCGGTGAATGCACTCGGTTATCACCCAGTCCTGCCCTGAAGACTGGGCAGAAGGGTGGCACCAGGAAATGACCACAGGGCAAAACCCAAGTCCAATTACAGATGCCCCTGAACAAGAGCTGAACCAGTGACTCCACTTAGCCCAGCCCCAGTTGCCTCATCTGAGAAATGGGGGCGAGTCTTCCTCTTGCCCCCTGATGTCTCTTTTGCCCCATCACCCTCCCCCCAGGCTGCTGAGACCTCCTGAGAAAAACGGTGCCATAGTCTGCTGTCCCCACGGGCCGGCCTTCCAGGTTGCCCGGAAATTCCCCTGTGTTTCCCCGGTGGCTGGTTCTTACTTTCTCACCACACTCTGACCAAGCCCTTCTGCTGGAAACTCTAGGCAGTTCTCCCTCCAGACAGTGTGTTGGTGTGAGCAAGGGCACTTCTGCCCCACCCAGCTGCTCAGCCACACACACTCTCCACGATGCAGGGAAGAGAGGCGGGTGCTCTGGTTGCTGCTTGGGTCTCCCATTCTCCCCAATCCTGTAAGCTTCTGAGACCATCAAATCCCTCTCCCTTAGCCCCCAGAACACAGACTGGGTCACCTCCCAAATCTTTCTGGAGATCAGGACTCAATCACAAATTTCACAATTGGAAGGATCTCAAAGATCATCCAATCCTGCCCTTGATTCCTAATACCATTATACAGCAGCCCGGTAAGAAGCTACCTAGGCTCAACTTACATAACTCTAGTGACAGAGAACTCACTACCTCTCTAGACCTGCGCTAGACCATTCTCATAGTTACAAAGTTCTTTTTATACTGAACTGAAATGTCCTCTGAGTCCGCCACACACGGCCTTGGAAGCCACACAGCAGTCTCACAGCTCTTGCCTTCCACGCCAGCCCTTCAAATATTTAAAAGAAACAGTCCAGCTCTGCTCATTCTTCTCTTCTTTGTGCCGAACGTCCTAGAGCTCTGAAGTATTCTCCAAATCCCCCTTCACCCAGGCCACGCCCATCTGGGCGCATCCTAATTGGTCACTGTCCCCATTGAAGGTCAATACCCCCAATAGGCCACAGTCCTCAAGAATGATCTGACCAGCACAGAGCAGTCTAGACTAACAACACCCACATGCTGACCACTCGACACCTTTGAAAGCAGCGGGAAGTTCAACAGTGACCCCTGACCAGAGGCTGAAAGTTGGTATGGCCCTCCACAAACACAGTGAGACAGTCCCCCATCAAGGCCTGTCTGCTCGGCCGTGCACATCACACTGGGTTTTTTATCTCCTCCAGAAACCTCTGCCTGGCTCCCTCAGCCTCCGAGGAAGCTGCACCCAGCTGGCCCCTCCATCGTGATCCAATGCAGCCCAGCCCCAGATCGGCACATCTGCTCTGAGTCCAGGTGACAATCGGAGAACAGACGACACCGCCAGCCCCCTAAAGGACCAGAGGTGGTGGGCCCACTGCCTCCTGCAGTAACACAGCCCGGCCACCCACTGAGTTAAGGACCTCTGACATCAGCCCGGAGTGGCAGGAGCCCGGTGAAGAGGTGAGGCAGGTTCCCAAAGCTGTGATTCGCCCCCACACACCCCACGGCCCCTCCGAACTGAGGCCGCAGGCTCAGCGACTTTAGCGCCCAGGATGTGCAGACCACAGGCCAATCCACTGCTGGGCCAACTCAATTTTCTAGTTGCAGATCTTAAGTACTTAGGCATGGGCTCACCAGAACATGCATCCCTTACAGGGGCCTGAGAATGGGAACTGTGCCAGGAAACAGAATAATTGAATCAAGATTTCTGTCACGCTGCTCTCAGGCCCTCAACCAAGGCCTGTTTTTTTTTTTTTCCTTTCCTGACTAAGGTTTTACAGACTTCCAGGGGGTCGCTTTCCCTCTCAAACCCATTCATGTTAGCAGCGCTGGCAGCCCATCCAGGGGAAAGGAGAGCCGGGTCAAGGTGGGCCAGTGCCCAGGGTGGGGCAGCCAGCTCTAGAAGCCCCAGCTGGTACCACCGAGGGGCTGAGAAAAACCACCAGGAGGACTGTCGTGTTTGCAATCCCAGGAGGCTCCTGCACTCCTTTCTTCCAGGCCCAGGGGCAGAGATGAGACGATCCCCCTCCAGTGCCCCTCTGGAGGCCTTCTCCAAGAGAGGTGAGCACAGCCTGGCCCTGACCCCTCCGCTGCAGGTGTGCCCCGCTCACGGCAGGACACAGCTCCTCCCGCTCCTCCAGGACTCCCTCACAAAGGGGGCTGTGGTGTATGAGCACCCCCTCCACACCCTGTGTCACAGCTGTACGCACAAGGTCTCCTTAAAGGCCACAAAGCTCACGCCAAACACACTTTCTCCACTCAAGGGGTAAAGATGGGGGAAGGCCAGCGAGAAATCCACAGCCCCAGCGAGCTCCCTGTCCGCCCCTCCCCGGGGTCTCCATTCCCAGGGTGGGGAATGGGCCTGGGCAGGGGGGAGCTTCAGCACCCTGCAGGTAAGGGGGTGCTCAGCGGGCATCTCTGCTTCCACCCCTGGGTGAGCGCCCCGAAGCAGACCCGTCAGGTCCATCCCAGACGGGGCTGAGTCCGCATCTCTTACCTTCATCTCTCTTACGCTTGTTGGTGTCAGCGCTGGGGGATGTGATGCCCAGGATGCCGCTGATGGAGTACGAAGAGCCAGCGGAGTCCGTGCTGACAGAGGACACCTGCGTCACGGAGCCCGTGGACACTGCGCAGAGGGAGAGGGGCTGTCAGGGCCCGGCAGGAGGGCCCTGGGGATGCGCCAGGACAGAGGCAGCAGAGGCAGAGGGCCAGAACAAAGGCACTCGCTCTGCGCTGGGCTGGGTGTGACTGCGGAGAGTGGAAGTGCGGGGACAGGGGAGAGGGTGTGTGCTGGGGACCTTCGTCCTTTGGCAGCAGCCACGCCTGGGGAGCCCTCCAGCCATTTGCCCAGGTTCTCCGCTGCTGGGGAAGGGGACGGGGAGAGACAGGCAGTGAGGAGGACGGCGGACAGTACAGAAAGGAGCAAAGGACAGTGTGAGAAGGGCACTAACTCAAATCCCAGCCTGTCCAAGGACACAGGAAGCAGGGAGACGGAGAAAAGAAAGGGGAGCTGGGGCCCCCCACCAGCCAGTGCTGAAAACCACCTAGACTTTCCCGTTAGGCGGGTTCACTCCCCGCGTACGCCCCCACCCCTCCTTGCAGACACAGAAGCCTGCACTCTCGCACCCAGGGCCATCCAAGCTCCAACTGGCAGACTGTCCCTTCTTTTTACCGTTCCTCGCCGTCTTTTCTCCTTCCGATTCACCTAGATTTTAATATCAATTACGTGACATCGATATAGTACTAAAAATAATACATAATGATATTGATATATATAATAATGATAACATTTTCTGAGAACTTACTCTGTGCCAGGCATCGAGGCATTTTCTCATGTAATTCTGAGAACAATCTTATACGTTAGCTCATTTATTATCTCATGGAGAAGATAAAGGAACCAAGGCCGGGAGAAAGTAAGGGACTTGCCCAAGGGCACACAGCTAATAAGAGGCAGAGTGGTGACTGGAACCCAGAAGCCAGTCTTAACCCCTACAGTAATCTGCGCTTCACTGATTAATAATGAAAACCAATAGTATGCTTCACATAAGACAGCACTTCTCATTCGATGCTTGCAACAACCTCGAGTGCTATTATTTATCCCTATTTAGCAGGTGAAGAAACTGAGGCTTCGCCGAGACGAAGTGATTTGCTCCAAGCCATCTGGCCAATAAGCAGGAGCACCAGGCTCAGCCGTGGGTCTGCTGACTTAAAGTCTAGGCTTCCGCTGCCCAGAAACGTAGGCAGAAGTCAGTGACTTGTTGTGACTGAAGCCGGATCTCTGAGTTCGTGATGATAAGAACGGCGGGGGAAGGGAGCTTGTGTGCAAGTTTTGCATTAACTCCTGGCCCCCAGAGTCCAAGGGAGAGAGGCCAGCCAGTCAGTCATTGGGGTCCTCTCCAGCCGTACAGCTGAATTTCCATTTCTGGGCTGTGGGAATTCTTTCTCGGTTCATTAAAACCTACAAACCAATCTCAAACACATTTCCTTGGGCTATAACTAGCTGGAGGCAGGTGGAGCTGCCTTTGACAGGCCCGTGTAGGAAATTACTAGCAATGGTGGTGGTTGTGTGAGAAGCTGTTTGTTGCTTCCCTTGGAGCACATCTAGCTCCCGCTCCCGCAGACCTAGAGGGAGCAGTGCCTTTCTTCTTGGAGTTTGATTTTAGATCTTCCTTAGGAGACAGAGAAGTAGAAATCGTTAACTTCTCTTTTCTTTCACCAGAATAAGCTACTCAAAATAGATTTATGCAAATCTCCCAACCTTTTCTGTGTTAAGGTGCAAAGAACAGAGGAAGAAGGAAGGCCACAAGTCATTTGGCACTTTAAACAACAACAACTACATGTAACTGAAGCTCACCACGGTGCTAACAGAGCCGATGAGATAGGTTCCAACATTTCGTGATAACACCGGACTCCAGAGGCCCGGGTTCCAATTCCTGCTCTACCGCTTACCGGCAAGGTGACCTTGGGCTGGTTATTGAATCTCTGTAAGCCTCCCTTTCCTCACTCATTAAGTGTGTAAACTACAAGGGGCTGTACACACCTATAGGATAGGGTATTTACAAACATTTTGGACATAAAACATTCTGCTAACCTACAAGTCCTGTGGAATTTTTCCTCTAACACAACTGAAAGAATATTATCGGTTACTCCTAGTTTGATATTCATTGCTAAGTGACCTGAAACAGTTAAAAAGCCACACAAGTGAAATCTCAGCCACAAACATCTCCCCAGGAGCCTTTTTCAATTCTCTTGGCCCCAGCTCAGCAGGGCGGGTGGTTCTCGCCCTTCGGCTACCACAGCACCCGAACTCTCTCCTTGAGCTTTATCTCGGGGTTCTGCCAACTTCTCTCTGTTGCAGTGCCCCACTAGACTGAGAAGGCCTTAAGAAGGGGGATTTTGTCTTGCCTCCTCATTAAAGTAGTCGTCTCCAATGCCGAGGTCTGCATAGCAGGGGTTAGCAAATGCCTTTGGAATCGATTACTAAGTGATGGGTGATTTTATGGCAGGGAGGGATTCTGTCTCACCTTCATCCAAAGAGGCAACGATGGAGGATCAGAGCCCTCAGGGAACACCTGGTTTGGGCACCCCGGTCCACAAACAGGGAAACTGAGACTCCGAAAGGTGAAGGCACTTCCACAGTTTACTGGGCGAGTTCGAAACACAGCCAGAGCTCTACACCAGGCCTCTGCCAGGTCCCCATCACCACAGGGTGTTCGAATTTCCAGTTAAAGAAGTGACAAAGGTGTGGCAACTACACAGAGTCCGCGGCATGATTAAGTGAGGTTGACAGGGACTGTCAGCCAGAACTGTCAGAGGCTTGCTGAGTGGTTGCCCACTTTCTTACAGCAGAATAACCTTCCCCCAGCTAAGCAGAGGGGTTTCCTTCATCCCAAGTGGAGAAATAATATGCGTTAATTAGACGCATGTCTTTGCAGAGAAGGGAAGGCCAAGGGAAACTTCTGAACTCTTGAGTATAGTTGACCCTTGAACAGCATGGGTTTGAACTGCGCAGGTCCACTTAAACGTGGATTTTTTTTAAATAAATAGGCAGACAGCCCACTGTACACTGTGTTTTCGCGTCTGCAGATTCAACCGGCTCACCGTGCTGGGAGTCTGCGGCTTCAGAGGACCTACTGTGTGCATCGTTCTGTGCCACTGTGCACAAGGGTCTTGAGCATCGCAGATTCTGGGGTCTGCAGGGGTCTGGGAACCAAGCCACTGCAGATACTGAAGGACAGTGAAGTTTGGGGGCAGTCAAAAGTCATGCTCAGACTTTCAACTGTGGAAGAGGGGCAGCAGGGTAGTGTGCCTCCCCTAACCCCCACGTCGTTCAAAGGTCGACTAGTAGGAAATATGACTCCCATTCTTACAAGTCATGGTCACCGTCCGACTTCACCGCGAGTGTCAGCAACCCCCCCGGCAGCCTCTGACAGTTTACGTGAGATCAAAGCGAGGGAGAGAAAGTTTGAGAAGTTTTGCCACATCTTCACCCAAGACTGCAAGTGCACAGAGAATTGTAGAAGGGCTCGTTGATAGAAGAAAAAAACACATTCAAAACTACTTACTGACTAATGATGCAGAAAATGTTATGAATAAGTACCCCTTTCTTGATTTATTACTTTAATTATCTGACATTCTATAGACCCCCATTAGTGGATTTTTTTTGGCTTAGATTTCAATTTTCTGTCTCATGCTGAAAGCTATTTATCATAATAATCAGTAAAATTCAAAACCTTTTAGCAGTATTTATAAAATTCATTTACCGGGTTCAGCCCTTGGAGAATGACAAAGAAGGCGCATTAGTACGTGTGCCGAAGTGTTTTATGCAGAATTATCTGTCCATAAGAATGATTAAAAGTTCTTTAGAATATTTGGAGCCCATTTGATTTTTAAAATTTTTTTTAAAGTTCTTACCAATGCTGTGACTGGAAGCTGGGACTGGCTGGTTGGGTGGCTGCTGTACTTTTGTCCGGATGATCCTGTGGGCAGCGGGAAAAAATAAATGGCTATTTACCATAACAGAAAAGGTACGCACAGACAACCAGAAAACCCATATCAGGCTGGGTCACAGCTCGAGCTGGGGCAGAGAGGAGGGGAGATTATAAACCCAGATTAGAAGTTAGGAGGTTGGAAGAATGATGGACTAGTCCCAACTCAGCCCCTACCTCCCTGGGTGTCTTTGGGTAACTTGCACCATTCTAAGGGTCTCAAGTGCCCCTCGTACAGAAAAGAATGATGTGCTAATGTGATGAAGGCATCCCTTTCCCAGAAACAGCTCCAGCTCCATAAATTCACTGAGTGACATTAGGGAGTTCCTTCCCTTCCCTGGACCTCAGCCCCCCGATCTGTGGAATGAAGGGACTTTGCCAAGGTGACCTCTCTGTCTCCTGGAAGCTCTCAAGCTCCTATTTCTCTGCCTTAGACAGCCACAGAATTGACATCCCACCCATCAAAAGGGGGTGTATGAGTTGCTCTGAAAGTAGAAAGGGTTAAGGTCCTGCCAAGAGAGGCTTGGTTGGCTTTGCTAAGAGAAGTCTGCAAAAACTTTGGGAAAAAAGCTTCTTCTTGGGGCTAGGAGCCAGGGGTATCCTGTCTTGTCTGTCCAGGGACCTTGCTTCCGTTCAAATAGGAACCCGATTGTGACCCTGGACAAGTCGGTGCCATTTTTGGCCTCAATACAGTGAAGGAGTTAGAACACAGCACTCCGCTTACTTCAAGTAATTGAATCCTTCTCTCCCTCCCTCTCAATCATGGAAAAGTCCAGCATATAAAAGGGGTAATAGTGGTGCTCTCCCCTTTGCCACCTGACAGCTCTGGTATCCTTATGCAGAAGCTTGGGCTCTGGGAAGCTTACTTTGCAAATTTCCAGCTGGGACAACACATGGGGCCTCCCTGAGACCCTAAGGCCCCTGTGTTGACCATGGCCGAGTCAGAAAGTTCCTTCAGGGTCTGCAAGGAAGTTCCTTCCCTGGCATTTGGGAGAAGGAAAGGTGGTAATAAAATGTTGAGCTTCTTTGAGAAAAGTTCTATTCGAGCCTCCAACTATTCTCTTTTAAAAGAACATTTATTAGAGTTTTTCCTAATCATAGAAATACTTTGTGTCACTGTAGACTATTTGGACAACCACTTTAAAGAAGACATCTAAAACCACATTTCCGTGTACAGCTGACCCTTGAGCAACATGGGTTTGAACTGCGCATGTCCACAGTTCGACCCACAGTATCTCCATTTTGCATCCATCAGTTCAACCATCTGTCAATCAAAAACAGTATTTGCAGTCTGAGGGTGGGAATCCACAGATATAGAGAGCCACCTATTGCGTTGTTCTACACCATTTTATACAAGAGACACGAGCATTCAGGATCTTGGTATCCGCGGAGGTCCTGGAACCAACCTTTGAGGACACTGAGGGACAACTATAGTTGAGTTTTTAGGGAATTAAGTTATAGACAGATTTTCTACTGTTCAGGGGTACGCACCCATAATTTCTGCATTGTTCAAGGGTCAACTCTATTTCCTTTATGCGCGCATTCCTGTGAACATTTGGAAATACCCTTTTTTTTCTTAACAGAACCAAGATTTAAACCACGTACACAGTTTTATATCCTACTCTTTTCACTCAGCATTATAGGAAAAATCTTTTCCCGTTCCAGGCCATTATTTCTGGAAGTTCATTTCAAGCTGCACTGTGTCTCCAGTTGGTGCAAACGAAGAGGAAGGACAGAAGTGGCAGGTGCCTCCACTGAACCTCACTGAGGTGTCGGCGCCCTCTGTGACCTCACGGCTCAGTGTGGGGCACCGAGGGCACTCGGCATCCTGGGCGCGTAGCCTGGACTGAACGTTTCTGTTCACGCCCAACCTCAGTTCCCCTGGAGCCCAGGCCACGTGAGCCTCCATAGCCGTTAGCCCTTTTTTAACAAGTCAGCATGAGCATTGCCTCAAATACATTCAGAGTGTTTGCTTGTTTTGTTTTCTTCAATATTTAAACCACGTATTTTCACTAAGCAAACATGCAGAATATTGACAGATACCTGGGAGTGAAGTAATCCTTTTGATCCCCTGGAATTAAGCTAGCATCTGATCTAATCTTCATATTTTTGTCTATGTCATCTTCTCTGTATATGTGTGTGTGTCTAAAGAGATATTGCTATGTGAACATATGCACATACAAATCTTATCTATATACAAATATAGGGTAAAATATGTCACATCTATTTCCCATTGACATCCAGCATAAAGTCCTAACTCTAAGGCATTGACTGGCCATTAAATTTGTACATAAGCAAAACAAAGAAAATTATGGTTTCCCGCCCCGGCTGGTGTAGCTCAGTGGGTTCAGTGCCAGCCTGCGATTTCCTGGTCAGAGGCACATGCCTGGGTTGCAGGCCAGATCCCTAGTGAGGGGGCGTGTGAGAGGCAACCACACATTAATGTTTCCCTCCCTCCCTTTCTCCCTTCTCCTCTCTCTGAAAATAAATAAATAAAATTAAAAGATAAAATTATAGCTTCCTTATTTTTCTTTTAAAATATGTATAAATCATTCATACAACATCATCAGTTGCTATGAATCACTGAGAGGCAGCCGCAGCGCAATGACGGAGCATGCCGGTTCCAGAACCAGGCTGGGGTTTGAATCCCGGTCTTGCCATTTGCCAGCTGCACGACGTTGGATAAATCACTGAACCCCGCCTACACCTCAGTTTCTTCATCTGTAAAATGGAACCAAGTTTCATTCCTACCTCAAAGAGTTATTAGCAGGATGAAGTTAATAAAATGAAGGACTTAGAGCAGAGGCTGCTGCATAGGTAAGCGCTCAATAAATGTTAGCTGGTATCGTCAGTAGTACCTTCATAAAGATTAATGACCAGCTTCAACCTTCAAGGGTTCATATTTCCAAAAATGCCTTAAAAACACATGGGGCCCCTTTGGGAGCTGGGGGGTAGGATAAGGTGGCCATCCCCACAGCCAACTATAGGGCTGCAACGGGACTGTCCTCTATGGGCGAGACCCGAATTGTAGGAAACCTTCCAAAGCTGTCCCCAGGGGTAGAAGTTGTGCCCATCTGCTTCCAGCAGCTGCCAAGAAAAGGACAAAGAGCATCGTCTCCACTGAGAAGAAATAACAGGGCAACAACAAGACTAATTGAATCATAGCAATTCTAAAGAAATAAAAAATAAAAAAATAACAAGCAACATCAAGGTTTGTCACAATAAGAGCCACCCTCAGGACCTTTTCTAAACAAGAGACAGTGGGGGCCAATTGGCAGCTCACACTGCAAGGTGCAGCCTTATCTTTGTTGAGCGTGAGCGTGATCCCGGGAGCCACGTGAACATCCTACAATGCAGGGTCCCACCGAGAAGGGAGCTCAGCGGTCGGCTAGCTCCGCGGAGTGCGAAAACTGAGATCCAGAGCACTCAAGTGACTTCCCCGGGGTCACACAGCAAGGCAGCTCCCATGCCTGAATGCTTTTTTTTTGAGTCAAAGGAAGTGGTCCCTCTGCTAAATAAGTGCCGTATGAGGCATAAAGCCTATTTGGAGTAAAAATCCATTTAGAATCTGAGGATGAAAAGCCTGAGGATCTTTAGACAGTACAGGCATTTGTAAGGATACCATTTCAACATCACCCCTACCCGTTTGGAAGCCTAGGTCTTCTCACCACCACCCCTGCCCTGCCCACACATACAATAACATTGAAAGAGAAAGTCATGCTGCCTTAAAAAAGGAAACAAGGAGAGACAACTGAAGAAATGCCCGTGTCTATTGCACTAATCAAACTGCCATTGGTAAAGCCAAAATATTGGGCTGTTAGTTGTGCTAAGAATCCAGGGGTCCACTGGGCCAGGTTGGGAGAGGGCCCATAGGTGACACTTAGGCCTGTGACCAGTGTGTAGAAAAAAGAGGGAGGAGGGGCTGGGTGAACAGTCTCCAAGGCTTGCTGCTCAAGTTAGGGTTAAAAGCAGGCTTTACAAACTGTCATCCTCGGGCTAAATCTCCTACTGGAGAATTTTTGTTTAGCCTGCACTGTATATTTATTTTTATTTGAATTAGTTGCCAATGTTTCTAAGTTAGGAGCTTTTGCATAAATGCATGGACTTCTAGCTTCTTTTGGAAAAAAAAAAGAAAACAAGCCCTGGCTGGCGTAGCTCAGTGGATTAAGCGCGGGCCTGCGAACCAAACGATCGCGGTTCAATTCCCAGTCAGGGCACATGCCTGGGTTGCAGGCCAGTTCCCAACAGGGGATGCACAAGAGGCAACCACACATTGATATTTCTCTCCCTCTCTCCTTCCCTTCCCCTCTAAAGATAAATAAATAAAATCTTAAAAAAAAAAGAAAACAGAACACCTGGCAATTCTGGCCCTACATTCTCACATGGCAACAACCACTTGGTGTGAATGGAGCTGCCCCTCTAGACTGGGAAGGGACTGGGAAGGCCACTCACGGTTCCCCAGCATGTGTCCCCCCGATTCAGAGCCATGGGACTGGAATAGAAAAAGGAAGGCTCCATTTCCCCCTACATCTGGGCCAGCTCTGGGTCCGTCAGCTCCCCCTGACACTCAGGCTGAATCTGAAGGCTCCGCCGTGCGCCTGTGCAGCAGCTCGACATGTATCCGTCCTTGAGGAGACACACCAGCATGGTAGTCTGTGTTCCAGGAAATCTCCCATAAGCTTAGCAGAACTGGTTCAGTGCTATTTCACCCCATGCCAGTCATGGGTCCCCAGGCTCGTCCCCCAGACGACAGAGGGAAAGCACACACTTCTAGGGGTGGACAGTGAAGATGACCCTGTGGCCACTGGAAGAGCTAAAAACCCAGCCACCGCTCCCTCCCTAGCTGTTTGTAGTGTGGGAATAGTGAGAAGTGGCCTCCAAGGGAGACAGGGGTTGGGAGAGGGAGGACCCTCTTACGCAGAGACATTTGCAAGACAGTTGTTGAGAAGCCGTATCCATCTGAGGGCAGGGGCAGCTTTGCCTTCACACAGAAAGTAAAACTGTGCTGAGATGGCTCGGGCTTTCTTGGGGGAGGGGGGACGGAAGGCAGCAACAGAACACTGTCCCACACTTAATTTGCATGGCAGGGCCGATTATTAAAAACACCAGAGACTTCTCACCAGAGAATGTGGTGAGGAGCCAGAGAGTGCTCCTGGAGAGGAGCCACCACTGAGGAGCACAGGAGAGGGGGGCACAGACCCCAGAGGAAGCTGCAGACAGGCAGCAAAACGCGCAGGCTGCCAGGCTCGGAAAGGAAGAAGGAATGACTGTTTCGCTCCCCGCCTCTCTTCCCATAGATCCTCAGTTCTGTCACTGGCAGAGTCCGACGGGGCAGTGGTGGAAAGAGACAAACCCTCCTCTTACCATCAGGGGACCCGGGCCCGACTCCCTTCTCTATGTCAAGACCTTTGCTCTCCTGCACTCCCCTTCTGGGCCTCAGTTTTTACACCTGTCACAGGGCAGACTGAAGTTTCGTGGGCTGTAGAAGACCACTGATGTGAAAGCCCCTTAAAGGCACAGCCAGCTAGGTCGCCACTATGGATTGGGACACCCGGGAAGCCCCTGAGGCCAGCCACGGCCCCAGCCACCAGCAGTCAGAGGGCTGCCCACCACTGCCACCTCCGCGCAGCCCAGCTCTAGGCACAAAGCATCAGCGGATCACCATTTCCCTAAACGCTCACTCACGTGCCCCCTTCATAGCTTCCACCACATCCTTTATCACGTTTCCTATTTTGTGTGTTTCCTTCAAATGACTTACTTCTTGACTTTAATAGGTAATATTCATTCTTTATTACAAATGGGGCAAGGGGAGTTCATGAAGTTCACACTCACTGGTTTCGTGTGCTAGTTATACTTTCCTAAAATACATTCGAACCGATTCATCACGAAACAGTTGTCCTCCTGGTGGTACAGAGGATGGAAGCTGGAGCCCTGCAACTAAGTTACGCTTGCCCTGCAAGGCATCTTTTCATGGAAATTAGTTGCTACCATTTAAAAATGGGGAGATTTCATATATACAACCATACAGACACTTGTGCACATGCAAGCCCTAGTTTTCAGCTTCTCTTTAAGGGTGGAAAGAGGCCGGCCAACACAGGGCCCACGCTCCTGGCAGCGCTCAGCTGGGGTCCAGAAGCCACTGCCCCTTCCCAACAAGCCTGTCTAGTCTGCCACAGACCCAGCATTTCCCTATCATTTTATGCCTGCCCTGCCTTGCTTGTTACATTGTCTGTCTGGCCTATAGAGTTTGGGGCCCCACAAGCAACCTAGAGTTATTTTTTGATCCACCAACTTCATGTACACCCCACATTGGGGAATCTTTGGGCCCCCAGAGCCTGACCACGGGTTTAGCGGAGCTCCCTCTGCCCAGCAGGCTGGCTGCCCCTCCACTGCTCTGGGCAGCATGTGCCTCCTTCTATGGCTTTTGGAGACCCAGAAAAAAAAAACATCCTGTTGCTTTGTGTCATGGAAATCCTGCAACAAGCCAAGAGCAAGGGATGCACAAAGCACATTGGAGCCCCTCGCAATCCAGAAAGAGCAGGAGTGATTCTTCCTGAGCCCACCACAGGAGTAGTCGTGTCGGGCATAACTCAGGACGTCCAGACTTCTGCGTGCATGCCAGAGTCCCAGCCTGGGCAAGCAGGCCCTCTGGAACAGAGACTGAGAGACTGTGTTCCTGATTCCCCTCTCTCTCCTCAGCACCCTGCAGGATGTCAGGGCCAAGGTAAAGGTTTACTGAGAAAAGAAAAATGGGCTAATGGTGTACCACATGCCAGGGCTCAAAACATCAGCATGTATTCACACAGTGATTCTGCGCATTTATGAGTCACTATAGAAGGCATAGCAAACGGTCAGGACCAGAAGGAATCTCAGAGACAATCTAGTATAACCACTCTTTCCGGGGCGTGTGAGGGCTTCCCTGGCCCAGACAGACTTGGTGCTGACAAGGGTAGGGCATGACCTTGAAGAAATGGGAACTGCTCAAGTTTTCAGTCTGCTGGTTTCTTTTCTTTTCTTTTTTGTGGAGTTTATAGAACAATCATTTCTGTTTATCTCAAAACTTCATTCCTGACTCTGCGGCTTTAAGTAGAGTTGAGACTATACCACCTACCGTGGGAAAGTGTCTTTCGGGAATTTATTTTTAAAGCCCTGAGAGCTCTGTTCGATGTAGCCTGGGTGTGACTGGAGAGAAGGAGCCGCTGTGACTCCTAGAAAGATCCAGAGCCTGGCACTCATGGGGTCTCCCTGGTTCTTTCTGTCCATGGGTAAGATCTGGGGCAGCTGGGGAGAGAGCAACTCTCTAACTCCACAGCATCTTAGCACCCAGAACATTATTCTTGGAGATCACAGACCCACATTGGAACCACCAAGGCCCTGGGCTCAAAGAGAGGAAGAGCTCCATCAAGGTCACACTTTGAGTTGGTGGCAGACCTGAGACAAGGAGCTAAATCTCCCAACTCCAAGTCAAGGCTGTGTTCCCCACACTCAGTGGCTAAACCTCTGCCCCAACTGGATGCATAGACTTTTCTTTCTGGAAAGTTCTGAAATGGGCCAGTGCTAAGACCTTGAGCCTGGGCTTACAAGGAAGAGACATCTGAAGGCCTAATCAGGGCAATTCACTGTTAAGCACTCTACACAGAGTTGGGTAGTAAAGAGAATGATGGAGACTCAGAAGAATCTCAAGGAGCCAGAGGGTTGGCATGGGCTTCTCTCCTCGGGGTGAGAACTCCCGCCCACTTTGGAGAGAAAAGGGCAGTAGAGAGACCCCTCTGGCCCCGTGAGCTCCCCTCTGGTCTGATGGCCCCTAAGGGCCTTCGAGAAAGGACAGACCAGATCTTCAGGAAACGCACACACAGAGCTTCCAGGACCCCCCCACTGCACCCAGACCCCCAGCCCCGCCACAGGCAGAGGCCTCTCACCTGTTGATGGAACTGACGCTGGGCACCGTGTCATTGTCACACACTCGTTCTGACAGCAGCCGGTCCCTGATCTCCCAGGCAAACATAGTGGGATTTTGGCGTTTGTACTCAGCTATTTTTTCCACCACTTTGGGTGTGGCGACCTTTGGTTTGGATCCTCCAATTACCCCCGGCTTGATGCTCCCCGTCTCATAGTACCTAGGACCAAGGAGAAAGGGGCTTAGCCACGACGAACCAGCAAAGTGGATGTTGGCAACGGAAAAACAGGCCACCCTGCCCAGAAAATGTTCAGACCTGTGCTGTCCAGTGAAGCAGCCACTAGCCGCACAGGGTGCGGCTACCGAACATTTGAAATGTGGTTCACTGGTGCATGCTATAAACTTGAGCCTGGGCTTACAAGGAAGAGACATTTGAAGGCCTAATCAGAGCAATTGCATACATACCAGATTTTCAAAACTTAGTACAAAACAATGTAAAATATCTCATTAAGAATTTTTAATATAGGTTTTATGTTGAAATGATTTTTAATATAGTGAGTTAAATAAAATACATAATTGAAGTTAATTGTACCTGTTTTTCTTTTCCTTTTTTAAATGTGTTGTTAGAGAATTTTAAATTTCATATGTGACACTATATTTCTATGGGACAGTTGGTCAGGATACTATGCATTCATTTATTCCTTTGTATTTATCTACCGTTTCACAGTTTACAGAACACTTCCAAGTCAGTTTCCCCATTTGACTCTTGCAACAGTTCCACAGCACATAAATGTTTTGAATGAGTGAATAAATAAATGAATGGGTCGCCATCTACAGTATAAAACAGAGATCCACAGAGGTTAAACGGCTTGCTCACAGCCACGAAACACCCACGAGCCAAACCAGGCCCGTGGCCCAGCCTCCTGAGCTGCAATTTCCCCAGAGAGCCGCCTGTCCCGCCCCCTAGCAGATGCATCCATCTCCTGTAACACTGTCCCCTAAAACACAACTTATTTATTCATACAAAAAAAAAACAATAACCCTGGCGTAAAATTAAAGGGAGTGTTGGATTTCAAAATTAACTGGAAATATAGGTCAAAACCCAAGCAATCAAAACAAAACAAAACGAAATGAAACCCATCCACAGGTCGCGGCAGCTCTTCCAGGAACTTCCCCGGAGCTAAATCGCTGTTTCTAAGGGCATTTCCATGCTATCAGAACTCCCTCGTTAACGCAAATAGGATGTCAGGGCTTTACGGTGAAACCGAGACTAGGGAGGAGAGCGCCACGAGAAGTCATTTCAGGGCGACAAAATGATTCGATTCCTTTTCCAAGTCGGAGCCTTTGCTGGATGTCTCTCTCAGCGTGCCCAGAGGAATACTTCCTTGGGCAAAGGAGATTTTCTTACAGTCGAAATTTCTTTTTAACCAGAAAGACGTTTTAGAAATGACGGGTAATTTTCAAATCCAACAAGAGTCTATCATTGGTAAAGGGAAGAGGCGATCCTTCCACGGGATGGGTGGGAAAGGTCACCCAGAAGAACAGCGGCTGCTTGCATTTGAAGAGATGTCGAAATTCTCAGCCCGGGGAAGTCTGGGCAGGGCCGAGTTGGTGAATATTCCAGAAACAGATGAGATAGTTTGAGAGCAGTGGTGTGGAATTGGAAATTTTATTTTTTCATTGACAAGAGTGAGTCATGTACAAATTTGGACCATAAGGCAAAACTCAGCCTAGCCTCCTTCTTTCTGTACTTGCTGGAAAACTGTTACTAGACATAAGAAAGGTTTTTAGAACTATTTAAGAAAATAGTTTTTCTTTGCCAGAAGTCTAGAAAAGTAACTAAGTCAAGCCACACAGCAATCTCTGCAGCCTTCAATGATCCCTTCGATTTTACAGTAGAAAGTCGGGTGCTCATACCAACACACACCCTGTTATTTTCGCACAGTGTGCCAAGGTCTGCAGAGCTCTTCCTCGAATGGTCTCGAGCCTCACAGCCACCCTGAGGGGCCCATGGGGTCTTACAGAAAGGAAAACCAACGATCGGAAGACTAAGTGACATGCACAACTCCCTCCCAGAAGTCAGGGGCAGCCTCAGCTTTTAAACCTGACTCTGATCCCAGAGTTCCTCCTACGAGAGCCAACTGCTGCTTTGGTTGTAAAATTTTAAATCATCATCATCGTCATCATCATCACCCCTTGGAACTGCAGAGAGCTTTACCGTTTACCAGGAATTTTAACGTGCATTTCTTTTTCTTTCATTCACTCACTCACTCAAGAGTCCCCAGGTACCTGCTAGGACAGGCACAGTGGTGGGGCAAGGGCCACAGACACACAGACCTCCTTGTGCTGGGTACTCAGCGTACATTAACTGATGGAACTGCAGTTCAGGCAACAACTCTGAAAAGGTGGCAGGACGAAGCCCCCACCCCCACCCCGCCCCCAGCACTGGCCCTGCTGGTGTGGCTGGGGCGGCAGTGCTCAGGCTCTCCACTCATCCCACCTGAGCTGTGCCAACCACAGGAGGCTGTGCTCTTGACGTGGGACGTCTCTGTCTTCCTTCTGACTGACACACGGGACAGACACTCAGAAGGCACTCCACAAAACCCCAACTAGCAGCTGTGTCAAGTGAGGGTTCAGACTAAATAACCTCCCTTTCTTCTCAGCAAAAGAGTCACACATCCCTTTGGCTTGCACACAGCGGCCGAACAGCAGCCATCAACACGCAGCGCAGTTCGGTGCAAAGGGCATTCGTTTGGGAGCAAAGAGGTATAGATGCTCGTCGGTGGCTCTGACACAAACTCACTGTGTGACCTTGGCCAACTCACTTAGCCTCTCTGGGCCTCAGTTATCCCATTTGTATAACAAGGGGGAGATGCTGGCCCTGCCTGCCTTGCAGTGCTGTTGTGAAGACAGAAATGCAGGATGATTAAGAAAAACTTTGCAAAATATAAAGAGCACGGGTTGCGGATTAAAACCCTTTGAGTGTTTATTACTATGTAACATACCACCCAATTCCAAACGGCCTGAACCTCCCAGACGGGCTCTAGTGAAAGAAGACAACAGCCAGGCTTTCTGGGTGGATTTAAATGGGCCTCACACACCACCAGGCTGTGCCTCTCAAGCCCCTCTGGAGCCTTGAACTCTGTGAACTGAATGCCCACACTCCTGGCAGACCGCCACCTTCCCGAGATGACGGGGGTCTCTGCCAGCCCCGGGGACTCTGCCTGCCTTGCCACACAGCCTCTGAAAACGATGGCCACCACACACCATACACTCTCTACAATCTGTCACCCTGTGTGCGCCCATCAAATTCTTTAGTGACAAAAAAAAAATCAGTGGATAGAGCAGCCCCCGTTCAGAAATTCCCAGTCACACTGTTTTAGGGTGAACTTGTTTCTTAAAAGGCAGTTCTAATTAGAGTGACATTTTGTCCACTGTGGTTCTTAGTTATGAAAATAATGAGCTATGAAATTCCAATTTATTGTTGACAACTTAAACGGCCAGGCACCGGAGCGGCGCGTAACTTCCGAGTGCCACTCTACCTAGTGACAAATCTATTCTGGGTCGTGGGAGGCTGCCGGCTGGGTCTGGGAGGATCCTCGCCCCCTTCAGTCTCCAGGGGAGATCTGGAGGGCTCCCAGGCACCAGAATATGAGGACCGGGCATCTAGACATCCCCTCTGAGAAGGGCTCAGCATCTTGCCCTGAGAAGATTCCAAATAGCAAGCAAAATGTCGGCTCAGCAAAGATGTCTCGGCAAAAACAAAGGAAGGGCCTGCGCTTTCTCTCTCTCCCTCTCCATACAATGAAGAGGCTTCCCAAGAAGATATCTAAGATCCACTCGGCTCTCGGAGTCTGATGCTGAGACAGTCTCAAATATTTTCCTTCCTTTCCTCTCCTATTTTTGTCTTCATTTCTTTCTGTTTCTCTTTTTTAAATCAATCTTCCTCTTTTCTCTTTGTTTGTTTTTTTCTCTTTCTCTTTTCTCTGTCTCCTTCCCTCTATTTTCTTCTACTCTCGCTCTGATCCTCCATCCAAGAAAACCACCATCTAACAAGAACACCGAGCTGATGTCCTGCCTTCCTCCTTGAACTCTGCCTGGGGCTTGTTTGCTACCAAGTACCAACCAGGAGTGGAGCCCACAGCCTCCACTGCTTGAGGTGACTCAAGATGGGCAAGGGAATGAGGGATGAACACAGGGATCAAGGTCCCCAAAGCGACCATCAGACCTCTGGCCCTGAAACTTCTTCCTTGGCCTCCAGCAAGGCTCCCCAAGATTAAAAACTGTCGTCCCCTTCCATCTGAGAGAATTTCTTAAATTCCAGCATATGGAAGAGAAAGAGCAAACAGGAAGTCACAATGTCACTGACATACTTCAAAATATTTATTTCCTATTCAGGCGTCTGTTCTCAATCCATAATGCAAGCTACAGGACAAAAGTTGTTCACTGACCCCGGGAGAGAAACCCCAAGAGAGCATTGAACAGCTTAAACCCCAGATTGCTCCTGGCCGCTGGGCCCGACCTCTAACAACTTCACACGCCTGGAAACAAGCCTGTGGCTTTGGCTGCAGGGTGTGGAGGGATGCACATGGTCTGAGGGTCCCTGAGTCCCCCTCCCCACCCAGGTACTGACTAGTAGGCTGGACCTGGGTCAGCCACTTTGCTTCTTTAGGTTTGTTTCCTTATCTCAAAACTGCTTCCCTCCTGCCATTCAACGGGAATGCTAAAGGCTGTACAGCCCTCTGGGAGAATCAGTATTGTTAGCATTTTGCTTGTAGCAAATCGCTGGGTCAAGTGGCAACTTTCAAATGTCAAACTTGAGAGTTAGTGTTTGGATTTTCCTCCTCTAATTTAATATCTACTTACAATGCCTGTCACAAGGAGGAAACAAAGCATAGAAGGAAAATACTGTAGCCCAACATAAGGTTGATGATAACCCCAAACTAAAAATGACAGCTGAGTTTAAAAAACGGAATGTGCTTTTTGGAAACACTGAAACGACACATGGAACTCTGGTAATTTTGGTGCTTTTTAACTTGTGGATTTCCCACCGAGCCCTGCTCAAGCCCTGGTCTCCCCTAAGATGTGCAGGGGAAATTCCCAAGAACCTCCTACTCTTGGGTCCTTTGGAATAATTAACCAGGCTTTCAGAAAACATGGCATCCACCCTGGCTGGTGTGGCTCAGTGGATTGAGCGCAGGCTATGAACCAAAGGGTCACAGGTTTGATTCCCAGTCAGGGCACATGCCTGGGTTGTGGGCCAGGTCCCCAGTGAGGGCCACGTGAGAGGCAACCACACACTGATGTTTCTCTCCCTCTCTTTCTCCCTCCCTTCCCCTCTCTCTAAAAAATAAATAAAATAAAATAAAATAAAAAAAGAAAACATGTCACCCCTCCTGACTGAGTTCTTATTCCATGTGCCCTTGGGGTTTCCCAAGACTACTTTGAATGGAATAGCCTCGAAAGGGCACACTGGCCAGCTGCTGGGTCATGTTTTGGCTCGTTATTTGAGAAATCGAGGGAAGCCTGGAGCTCCTGCCTTTACCTGCCGAGGATTTTGCTGACACAGCCATGGCTGACCCGAAGCTGCCTGGAGATGTCGCAGGGCCTGACCCCTTGATGAGCGAGTTCCACTATCCTTTGGCGGACTACATCCGGGAGTGGCCGTCCGTTCACAAAAACCCCCCCAAGCTGATTCACTCCTCCATGTCCTGAAACAGACCAGAAACAGAAAGCGAGGGAAAGGGTGGTTAGAACCAGTCACAGAGAAGGCGCAGCGCGTCGCGAACACCCAGCACCCAGCACCCCTCGGACAGAAATGGCTGCAGACCGGATGTCCTCAGCCTGAAGTCCCATCACGCACACGACGTAAACACCTTAAATTGCTTTGTAACACGAAGCGTAATCTTCAGCCCGTCAACTGGGCTATCGAGGGCAAGCATCTGCATACTATTTTCCCCTTAGTTACTAGCATTTTCCTTGCAATTCTTTTTTTTTAACAATGGACTATGTGACGACCTCAGCCTATGCTAGGGACACAACTTACTGCGTACATGATGCTAAGGTCTACGAAAAAGCCTCGGGAGAAAATACCTTTTAAAATACATCAAATGTAAAGAGATTTTTAAAAACGAAACTCTTCCTTTTAACAGATATCTTCAAAAGCAACAGGGACGACCCCTGGAAACCTAGATCTCAGGGGGGAAATAATGTTTTTTAGATTAGCGATCTGATTAGGGTACTTTTTAAAATTTTTCAGTAGCATCTGCATGGTACCAAGACAAAACCCAACCACTGCCTTGATAAAAACACTTTCCTTAAGAAGGTCAGTCCCATACTACAATAAAGCTGGAAAAAATAAACAAAAAGATGAGGCTGATATGCAGACCTGACCACTGTCCCGTCCCAGAGCACACAAAAGGAATGGGTCAGAGGGTCACATTCCACTCTATTGCACTAGGATTTGCTATAAAGGAGTTTTCCTAAAATTTTTGGAGTGTTCTGCAATTGACAAGCAGCTATAAGTTGGTTCAGGGAAAATAAAGAAAGCTGTGAGCCCCAGGTTTTATAATGGCTCTGAGACAAATTTTAAGTAAAAAGAGTCTGGGAAAAAATCTCCTCTGCCCGATAAGCTTCCTTCTCTTCTTACATCCAGATCCATCTGGAGGGAAACAGAGACACAAGCCACTGAAGAGCCAAACCAGTAAACATTGAGGGTAGCAACGTTATTGACTTTGGAGCTATTAATCAGCCACTGACATCACTGAAGGCTGTCAAAAGCCAAAAGCCAAGTTCAAGCATTTACCAATGCTGCTGGCAGCTCAGAGGCTGGGAGGGGAGTGATAACCTACACTGGGACTTGCTGGGGACTAGACTGTGCCATGGAAACCAGGGCATCTCAGAGGTCACACATGTATACACACACACATCCTCTCTAACTCTAAAACAAACTAGCCACCTCATCTCAGCTCTCCACCCCCTCCCCAGCTCTCAACTACTATCCAGGTTCAGGCACATCTGAAACAGATGGGAGAAAGGTACCCATAACATAACTTATATCCTAAAAACTGCCAAACCAATTCATGAAGTTTCCCAGGAGAGTCTGAATCGAATGTATCCCTCCATTTCCAACATCAGGCTGATTTCAAGGAAAAACACAATTTTATAGACAACGACAGTACTTAATTCTAGTTCTAAGCTGAATGTCTCTCTGATTTTCGAAGTGAACATTAATTGGTTTTGATTGTTCTAAAATACCCCAGACACGAGAAAAGGAAACCCATCCCAAACGAGACTTTGTGAGTAGCACATGACTGCACAGTTCTCCTGAAACCGAACGGCTGCAGCCACCTTGGTCAAGGGCCTTAAGAAGGCTTCATTCTGGGGTTGGGAGCGCCTAACAGAAAAAGGTTGTATTGAGCTTTCAAGAACAGGCTGGATTTAAGAAGAAGGTATATTCGAAACTGGTACAAGCTCCTCTAGAAGGACAAAAAGGAAGCTAAAAGCACCCGGCACCGTTTTGAGATACCCTGTTAGTCTAGGCATTGTAGCCCATCAGCAAGACCCTGTTCCCTACATCACTGGCAATTTAAACTTTCTGCCCAAAACACAATGCCAACCTTCAGAGGACTCATATTTCAAAAGCAGTCCCATAGGACATTTGTGAACTTTGGGGACCATGTGTATCATGGACATTCCAGATGGCAGCAAGCCACCCTATACTCAAAACCCACAAAGACTAGGCTACCAGTACTCTTCCAGAGTCTGATGCTCATGTCCACAGCTGACACCAGACCCAGCGTGACCAGGCAGTCCCCTGGAAAGGCCCCCAAAATTGGCTCTCTCTGCCTCAGTCACGATCCCATCCGATAAAGCATTTCGAGGCTGGTAGGGAGGTGGTTTACAACTATGATCTGAGAGGGCAATGTCTGCCACTTACCCTGAGATTAAAAAGAAGTAAAACTAGATGCCTGAGAGAGGGGAGGCAGCCTGGGGAAAGAAAAGAGGGAAAGTGAGGTGTCAGGGGAAGGGTGCAAAGAGTGGGACTAAATGAGACCGGCAGCAAGAAAAGAGAGCCGAGACCGGAAGAGAAGCCTCCAGTTAGAAAGGCAAAGGAGGGAAAAAGTGAAAGGAACAGCCAGACCAGATGAAGAAAAGAAAGGTGAGTGTGTGCACAGAAGAAGGCCGGGAGATCAGAAGAGAAAATGGAGGAAGCCCAGTAAGGGGGAAACTGGGGCACAGGGGACTTCTGTGGAGGGGAACCTTTGTTTTTTGGAACCCCAGCTCCAGCCCTGCATCTCCTCAGAGAACACAAGCCCAGCCTCTACTTCCTGTGGACTCCAGCTGGGTACCGGTTTATCCCGTGGGGGCGGCTGCGGGGAGACACAGACTCAGCTACACTTTTCAGGGCCAAGTAGAATTTACAGAGAGACTGACACAAAGATAGATGGAAACAAATTAAGGCAAAGACCAGGAAACAGACACACAGATACAAGGGAAACAGCCCTGCCCCCACAGGCCTGACAGGAAAGGGTTTGGTGGGGGGTGCAGTGTGGAGGGAGAAAGGTTGAATTGCAGATGCCCCTGGGGCCTTTGTGGCTCTGGTCTGGGAGGGCCAGCCTCCACAGATGCTCCTTGGGCCCTGGTAAGAACATGCTGCCCACATGGCTGGGCACAGGATGTTAGAGAGAGGGGCCCTGCTCAGTCAAAGATTGAACTCCAGGGCTTTCAGGGTCATTGAAATTTTTCCTCGTGGCACCCAAGAGGATGCATGAAGGGACACACAGACATGCCAACAGGGACACATGGAAGAGCAGGGATGAAATTTCGTTCATGCACTCTCTAAATGACAGACAGATGCTGACACACACTGACAGCCAGGCCACAGACACAGACACAGTTAAACCAGACACAGCATCACGCACATGTGTGTGCCCACCCAGACGGTCCCCTCTCCTCCTTCTGGAACTTGAGTCCCCCCCTTCTTCTGTGACTCCCTGAAGACCCAAGAACCAGCTCCAGGTTCACCCCTGTGAACTTCCAGTCCTTTTGTCTCTCTGACCCCAATATCATACTCCATAAAATGGGTATAACTAAAGGTTTAGAGAAATCTCAGGTGGGAGACTGGTTATAAAAGTGCTTTATAAATGGTAGCTATACCTGAGGGAGGGAAACATCTGAGGAGGGAGGGAGGAGGCATTGTGCTGAAGAAAGTGTTGAGTCTGAAATAAGGGGTGGGGACAGGGGAACTCAGAAGCCCGTTTCCTAGAAGGGTCTGCCCCTGCCCACCCCCGGAACCCCACAAAAAGCTGTCCTATTCCAGTGGGGGCAGGGGAGTAGGGGCATGAACCTGACCTGGGCCAAGAAGGGTGATGAGGTGAGACTTTGTTTGAGCCCCTACTACCCCAGAGATCTCTAAGTATCTACTGCACACCCCACTCCCCACCTCCAATCACCAACAAATTGAGGCCCCATAGTGGGCCTACACTGTGCAAGCAAATAGCTCTGGACGCCAGAACCCAGAGCACTTCCAGAGAAGCCAGCTCTGGAAGCTCCGCTAGCTGGGGCCCAGCCCCCACCGCGCTGCCCGGAGGTTGAAAATGGGAGGAGGGAGCACTTCTCGAGGAGGGGGCAGATGGAGACCAGGACAAGGAGGGACGGAGACACAGTCATTAGAGGTGGACTAACAGCACCTGTAAGTAGCTGCCTTCTGCATCCTCCTGCACAGCTGGGAGACCACCGGGTCTCACGCTTTCTCCCCAAGGGCTTGTGCAGGACCTCTGGGGCGCCCCTTCGCGCAAAAGGAGGCAGTGAGGGTCTGTCGATTCCTCCCCCACCACAAGAAGAGAAGAGTAGCGGCCAGCCCTCCCCGTTTTGTCCCCCAGTCGCTCCTTGGCTGAGCTGAGAGCTTGCCTACCTCTCAGAGTATTGACCCCAACTCGTCCGTTTTCTGACTCGCTCTGCGAGATCAGAGCCTCCCCGGAGCTTGGCTCAAGTGTGCGCAGGAGCCGGCTGCGGGGGCGCTGGGGTCACCACAGACTAGAAATCTTTTTGGCACAGGCCCCAAGTGATGAGGAATCGTTCGGGCTGGCACTGGAGCAAGCGCTTCTCTGTACAAACGGCGGCACGGCTTGGGTGGATTACCTCCGACTCAGGAAATTGACAC
>PVKM010015787.1:8852-27664 GCA_004027735.1 Carollia perspicillata | reverse complement strand
GATAAATATAAGCTTAATATAAAACTAATTAAATGACTCCCCAGTGGTGAGTAACACCTCATACCAACCTGGTGGGAAGTTTCTAGTGATATGTTCTAGAATTCTGCCATTCACTCTATCCATTTAATTAGTTGTTTATAATTTGAGTGAAGACAATGAAGACCTGTAAATCAATTTCCAGACAAAGCTAAGCTAAGAAGGATTTCTAACTAAATGAAAGAATTTGCATTTGAAAGATCTTAACTGGATAAATAATGGACCAACTGCAAAAAGGCAAAATTCAAAAGAAACACTAGAAAATCCTAGGAGCCCAAATCTGGATTGTAGAATGCTCAGTAGGAATCTGTTGGTTTAACAACAGGAGGTCTGAGCAGACTGAAAGGGCTTAGTTAATGGTCAACTGAAGTTACTAGTGGGAACTGGCTGTCAGCAATTCATTCGCTCTTAGGCTACAAGTGAGAAAAAGAACAGGGCTGTTCCCTTTCTCTTCGGCGACCAATAGTCAGAGAGAATCAAAATTTAATGGGTCCAGGGAAGGCTGACCAGACTGGAGATGTAACTCCAAACCATTGCAAAAGGGAAGCAGTTTCAGAGTATGATTTTCACTTGTCTTCAAATACTGGTGAGATCTCCATAAGAAATTAACTTGTCCCTGTCACTCCCAGAGCACAGAAATAGAATCAATGCCTGGAAGCTCCTGGGAGCAAGTTTTCAGTTTAATTCGAGGAAAAAGTTTTTAATAAATGGGGATTCCCTAAAAGTGAGTGAGTCACCACTAGATGCATCTGGCATTGGAATATTTGCTGACTAGCCAGGCTAGAGAGAGAGGGGTTAGGCATCAAGTGTTGTTGGTATAAACAATATTTGTATTGCAGACTATTATTTGTCATAATTTCCAGTCCTATGATTTATGTTGAACAGAGTGTATGTATAAACTAAACCACTTGGTCACACTGAACCACGCTTCAAGAAGCAGGCTCAAGCCCCACCTCCTCTATGAAACAAATCTTGACAAACACAGGCTGCCTCTTTCACCGTGCCTACCTCCTGTATTAGACCATTTGAAGAGCAACTACAGTCTTATTTTGCTTCCTAAAAATACATTTGAAATAGTCCATCTCCCAATTATATCAAAAGCAACCTGAAATCATGGAACTTCAATCTACCAGGCACCTGATAGCCAGTGAAATTAAACACGCTGGCTCATCACTTCTCACTTTTGTTTTGGGTTTTTTTCCATATAGCACATATTTAATGTTTTCACAATTGCCAATATATCCTTATGGTGAAAGAGATGAAATACAAATTAATGGGTTCCTTGGTTGTTTCTGTGCGCCCCGTGCCCCCCTGATACATCAAAATCCCTGTATTTTTATATCTAAAACTTCCCAACTTCCTAAGGAGAATAATGGTTGCAGAAACAGAAACCTATTCTTGCAACATTTGCAGACAATACAATAGGCCTTCTTCCTTTCCCTTTTTACCTTTGAACGTATCAATAGATGGCATTGAGAAAATAGAAATGCCAGGAGAAAAAATATTTTGAAGGAATAAAAGTCAAAATTTGAAATTCTCTACAGTGTAGGGTAATCGCAGCAAACTTGCACTCCCAAGACGCCTGGCTGCGTTTCCTCTTCAGGGCAGTTTGAAAAGATTGCAGCTCTATGTAAGTGGATTCCTTGAAAATGCAGCTTTGGATAAAACAGATAGCCCTTGCCTACAGATTGGCAATCCTAAAACAATAAAAGAAAGGAAAAGAAAAACCATCTTCTGCTAACATTATGATAGATGCTCATCTTTGGGGAAAAACTGGAAGAGGGGATAAACATGCACACATTTATTGAAAATTTAAGTCATCAAGTATCCAAATCAGGTTTGAAAATGTGAAATTATAATTGTTTTTCTAGACTTCTGTAGGCTGCTTTAGGACCCAAACTCAAACACATGGCATAATAGAAATTTAGAATTTAATTTGACAGCCACATCCAAGATGATGTAGAAACATGTAAAATGTACAAACTCATTGCATTACTCACATTTACCATTTAGTGGTTTAATAAGTCTGCCCAAATAATGTCCAATCTGAAATTACACTATCCACCTAAAAATTAAACATATTAGAGCCACAGTCATGAAAACACATACGCACAAGTGACTCTATCATTGGTAACTCTCCATACATTCATTTAATTAACTCGTTTATGGGGTCTGGCACAAACAATGCCCCTTTTTTATTACAAAATCTTTTATTACAAAATCGTAAGCATGTCATTCTGTAACATAACAACATTACACTCAAGCACACCATATGACATTTTAGGTGGAATGTTCAAATTAAAACTATAAATTATTACACCCATATTATTACCCTACCAACCACACTCAAGCAGGTGTTACTTCTGCTGGGCCCTGCAGAATGAGCAGGAGATCAAAAATATTCACACTTTTTCCCAGGGTTCTAACATCTGTAGTCTAAAAATAGTTGATTTTTATTATCCCAAAGACTCCATAACTTCCTTCTGTCAAGCCTCAGTCAGGCAGTTCATCATGGTGTTTTTGTTTTGTTTTGTTTTGTGCTTCATAAAAGACATGCTTAGTCTGAATACTTTGTAGAAACTTACTGATGTACATTATATACATTGAAATCACCACAGTTCTGAGTGGAACATAGATCTAGGCACAGCCCTAATAATAAACCTTCAGACTAGGGGGTAAGTGACAATTAACATAGGAAGAACCACAACAACCTTCTCAAGGCACTCTACCTTAAACAGCAGTGGAATAGGGTTAGGAGCTTTACAGTACTTTTTATCTGCCGGGCTCTAAGCTCAAGCATTTATTTGTATTATCCCATTTAACTTTCCTGATCACTCTATCAAATAGGTCCTATGATCCTCAACTAATGGATGAGCAAGTTAAGCTTTATAAGGTTTAACACCAGGCACAAGGTCACACAGGTGGTGAGGGTCAGGGCCACAACTGAACGACACCCATGAATTTAGCTATTGCCTTTTATGGTCTCAATGTAGTAGATTACATAATATTCTTTTAGCATTTACAGAAGTAATAAACTAATTTTTCTGCTTTAAAAAATTTCTTGTGTAATTTTAACCAGATTTTACTATCTGTACTTAGTGTATCTGATTTTGAAAGTACATCTTGCAAAATATGTACTTTATGAATTACAGGAACACAAATTAATCACACTATAACATCATTATCTCTCAATTGTATGAGAATTCAAAATTATAATTTCAAATGTTTGTATCTATGAAGTATGCAGTTATGCATTCATTTTGCATTATAAAAGTAATACATGTGTATTAAAAAATAAACAAAAGTGGGGAAAAAAATACCTAGCATTCTGCCACCCAAACACAACTGTTAACATTTTGAGAAACATGTAATTCAGAGCTCAAAAATATAATTTGATTACTCATATACACATGATTTCCTTCACCAAACCCATAATTCAGAATCAGAAAAATGTTTTTTCAAGTGTTCAAAAGACCAATGGACATTATTTATATAATTCCTACATGGAGGCCAAAGAAAAATTAATTTAGGCATCATTAAAATTTTCTGGAAATAAGAAGATCTGTTATTTCCTTATTCCTCATTCACAGTAACACCCATCTTTTGTGCACATTCAAGAAGTATGTTAACAGGAATTTTAGGAATGCATTTTCCATTTCTCAATACACTCATTTCCCCAACAATCCCACTCCACAATTAACTCTATCTACAGATTCTCTAAACCGCCATTCTTTTACATGTTCCACTGATGGCTTCCAAAGGGTGCTTTTAACCAAGAAAAAGAAAAATATGCAAACAGCAAAACGAAAGAAGACTTTATAAGTACACCTGCCCAGCTCTCCCTTACTGCATGCTTTGCAAAGCTACGAACTTTTCAGTAAGCTGTGGCAGGCTGGGATGAGATGCCGGGTTTCCCACTTCCTGGTCCAGAAGCTTCTTGGAAATAATGAGAGCAATATATTTATTTAGCACTTGACATATAAATATTATTACTATTATTTAAATAGTGGTATAGAAATGACATATAGCTTGAACTGTAGGTACCTACCTGCTCACACTACACACTTGGAAGTCTGTTTTCATTAAATACACAGAAATTTACATGAGGCCCCTTGTGCCTCGACTTGCCATCAGGAGCTCTGAACCCCACTGGCTCTTGTCATCCCTGCCCCCTCCTCATTCCAATGGGACCCCAGCAGGGACTCTGCCTATACCATTCTAGTTAAGCCAGTTACCATGCCATCCCTGCTTCTCACAGCTTTTATTTCACTCTCATTTCGAACCTTAGTCCAGGGATTCTAGGTAACTAGTAATTTGGTCACGGTGAGACCAAAAGTAAAGGCCAATAAAATGATGAAAAGTCGGACTGACGGAGGAGAAGGGGAAGTTTTACAGGGCAGTAGTGGAGCTGACTACATTCTCAGGACCTTGGATGTTTACCTTCTCCACCATGCCTCTCTCTGGAATAATCTCTCCACATCTTGCCAAGATATACCTTCGAGCCACGTTCAACCCATTCTAAAGACTGACACGTGGAATTACATCAAGTGAGAACCAAGAATGGTTTGAGGAGAAACTAAGTGATATATCGTGCCATGCCCGTAGATTTTTAAAATTCAATGAGAATTATTTTGCCCTATACATTTTTCACTTAAAGATATTTATAAAATGTTATTTTTTATGTAATAAATTGAAGGGAGTTTTTCCATTCATTTTTTTCCCAATTGGCCATTAACAGACTAACTGAACTTAGCAACTTCTCTGAATCCTCCTAGGATAGTCAGGCATCTGGTAGGCACTTAATTGCTATTTAATGAACGGCCAAACTCTTGCAAAGAATGTTGCTCCTTGTCTTATCTTTAATATTATATCTATTCAAGGTATTACTGGAAATGCATGCCAAGACAAACCCCATGAGGTGGAATCGAACTCTCTCCTCCTAGAAAAGTAGCAAAATTCATGTACAAAAGATTTAGAACTGTTTAAAGTATATATTTCAATAAGTTGTTTCAATCATTGAATCACCTATGGGTTTGAAAGTTACCATGGAAATATAATACATATTTTCTAAATGTTTGTTTTTATTAACTCCTGTTACATAATAAAAATGTGAAAACAATTTCCAAAAAGTATTTTAGTAGATCTTTCTATAAAGTTTAAACTTCACTAAAATGTCTTTTTACTTTAAATTTTAAAAAGGAAATTTTCTTGGTCCATAGTCTTTTTTGCTTAACACCGATCACTGTAAAAACAAATAGTTAAGGGGTAACATAACACTGCAATCATGACTAAATTGACCTAAATCAAAGCAAGACGAGTCAAAACAAAAAGTAAACCCTGCATCGAGCACAAGCAACTGGCAGGATTCCCAGAAGGTCACCAAACTTGGACTTCAGAAAACTGTCAAGATTTCCTGAAATTTTCAAAGATACCTTCTAGAGGTTTGCATTAGTGAAAACCAAAATGTCAAAGAAACAACAGAGGAAAAAACTAAATTAAATGCTTAGAGAAGACAAACCTACTGGAAAAAGACTATCCTTTTCACAACTGATACCTATGGATTAATTTTTTGTCATTGTGAACATATTATTTTCAGTGGTTTTTATTTAGGAAAGCTTTTGAATAAATAACCCTGAAATCAAATTGAGTGAAATGGGGCAAGAAAACCTATAGTGCACCAAAAACTCTGTCTCTCAGATTATGTGCCTCTGTCACACTGATCCTTCAAAAGACAAAGTAGTTGAATGAAAAATGCAGAGTAGAAGACAGGAGACCTGAGTTGCTATCCAAGGCCACCACTAGCTATTCATGAGCCCTTAGCCAAGAATGATGTCTCCAGGCCTGTCTCCTCACTTATATTAGACAAATCCTAATTTCTCTTACTGTTCTAAAAAGTCTATGAGTACATGGAAATCCTATGGATACAGTTAATAGACCTCTTTATATAAAGGGCATAATTACTTTATTCATTTTCACAATAAATGAACCAAACTGATTAATTTTTTCATTGGTTTGGGTGTCACACTCTAACAAGCTTTCTCAAGTGATTCCAATGTCCTGTCAGGTTTGGAGACCAGTGACATAAATCAGTGATTCTTAACATGTGATGTCTGGCCAGCAGCAGTGGTATGTGAGAATTTTTTTAAATGTTCCAAATAAATAGCCCTGGCTGGTGTGGCCCAGGGGATTGAGCGTCAGCCTATGAACCAAGGGTCACCAGTTCGCTTCCCAGGCAGGGCACATGCCTGGGTTGCAGGCCAGGTCTCCAGAAGGGGGACACGAGAAGCAACCACACGTTGATATTTCTCTCCCTCTCTTCTTCCCTTCCCCTCTTTCTAAAAATAAATACATAAAAATTTTTTACATGTTATATTATTTTCTGAGAAACTTGAAGTACTTCACATATTTGAAACAAATTCCCTGACTAGCTAAAAGAGAAAAAACATCAAATGAACATAATGTAAATTACTACTTCTTTGTTAGGATCCAGTTTTCAGAGGTGAAAATAGAAAATAAAGCTTCAGTTTAAACCATTTATTAATGTCCAAGGTAAAATAATAGCAAATTCTCTCTCTTTTTTAACCCTCAAATTCTCTCTCTTTTTTAACCCTCGGTTGGGCATGGTTATTGATTTTTGAGAGAAACATTGATTGGTTGCCCCCCATATGTGCCCCAACTGAAGATTAAACCTGCAACCTACGTATGTGCCCTGACCAGGAATCGAACCCACAACCTTTCAGTGCACAGGATGATGCTCCAACCAATTGAGCCTCACTGGCCAGGGCAATAATAGTGAACTCTTATTAAGTGTTTACTATGAGCCAGCACTATTTGTATATACAGGGTGTGGCAGAAGTAGCACCATGAGTGTAGGTAGGGTATGCAAATGTCTGGCATGAGATAGACGGCAATTTGAACATTTCACCTAAAATGTCATATGGCGTACCTGAGTGTGATATTGCTATGTTACAGAATTACACGTTTATGATTTTATAATAAAATACTTTTATGTAACAAAAAGGGCATTATTTGTGCTGGACTGTATATATACACACACATACATTCTCTCTCTGCGACAATCCTGTTGCAGTAGCTACTGTGACCCCATTTTTACTAATGAGGAAACAGAAGCAAAAAAAGGTATGTAACTTGTCCTACTTCAAACAACTATTAAGGCACAGATTTAGGGTCAAGGCTAGGCAGTCTGGCTGAAGAGTGTGCATCTTTAACCATGAACTGGAGAAAGTCGAGGAACTTGGCCTCCATGGCTAATTCTCTTTGAGTGAGACTGGACTACCTGCCAGAAATAAACATTTCAACTTTGTTTTCACAAGAATGATAATGAATCAAGCTAAAGAATTATTATTGCATTCTCAACAGTATAATCTAAACATAATAAATACAAAATAAAAACATGCATCCATTTTCTGTGATGTGTTTACTCATAAGACTTTCAAAATTGGACTTAATAGTAAAACTATCTACTTTGAAATAAATAGGGCCTTCAAAATGAACCTAAATGAGTGCCAGGTAATGCTCATCAAAACCTTTTAAGTGAGCCAGGTTATGTAAATCAAGTGCAATTAAGCAAACTTCTTCATGATCATCTCTGCTCCAGGCTTTATGCCTGTATGCAGAGAATTATAAAATTACTATGGAGCATTTCAGTATTGATTGTTCCTAATTGGCCACATCCTGTCACTGAATTGCAACATCACAGACTCTCTTAGCTCTGCAGTTAGATTATCCAGAACACTAATTTGAGTGCTGAGAGTATAAATTTGCTTCCACATGCCTGCATTTCTCCCATGAAGACATGTGCCTCTGATCTTTCCTTTTATCCCCATAGATACTCATCTCATACACAGTGAGCCAAACAAAAACTCCACTAACATTAAACTGTAATTACATTTAACTTAATAACATTAAATACTAATTCTATTCAATTCAATAACGTTGTAATTTCAAAAGTATCCTAATAAAGACATGATTTCCTAAATGTAGGAGTCACGAAGATGCTTATATGCTGGAACATGGACTATGTTTAGTGTTCTAAAAGTTACACAAGATTGGTAACAGGCAGGTATAACTTCTTGCATTTGAAATGCAAATCAAAACTACAACAAGATACCACCTCACACCTGTTAGAATGGCTATTATCAACAAGACAAATAATAACAAGCAATTGGAGAGGCTGTACAGTAAAAGGAACCCTCATTCACTGCTGGTGGGAGTACAGACTGGTACAGCCACTATGGAAAACAGTATGGAGGTTCCTTAAAAACTTAGTAGAGTTACCATATGACCCAGCAACCCCTCTTCTGGATATCTACCCGAAAAATTCGATTAACATTTTTTCGCAAAGATATATACACCCCTATGTGTACTGCAGGATTATTCATGGTGGTCAAGACATGGAAACAGCCCTGGCTGGTGTGGCTCAGTGGACTGAATGCCAGCCTGAGTACCAAAAGGTCTCGGGTCCAATTCCCAGTCAGGGTACCTGCCTGGGACTTGCCCCAGTAGGGGAACATGGGAGGCAGCCACACATTGATGTTTCTCTCCCTCTTTCTCCTTCCCTTCCACTCTGTTTAAAAATAAATAAATAATCTTAAAACAAAAAGACATCGAAACAACTGGCGTCCTTTAATAGATGGTTGGATAAAGATGTGGTACATACACACAGTGGAATACTACTCAGTCATAAGAAAAGATGAGATACTAGCATTTGGGGCAACACAGATGGATCTTGAGAATATCGTGCTAAGCAAAATATGTCAGGTGAAAAAGTCAAAAACCATATAATTTCACTCATAGGTGGGATATAAAACGGAAATCAGCCCTGGCTGGTGTAGCTCAGTGGATTGAGCATGGGCCTGTGAAGCAAAGGGTTGCCCGTTCAATTCCCAGTCAGGGCACATGCCTGGGTTGCAGGCCAGGTCCCCAGTAGGGGACAGATGAGAGGTAACCACACATTGACATTTCTCTCTCACTCTTTCTCCTTCCCTTCCCCTCTCTCTAAAAATAAATAAATAAAATATTTTTTAAAAAATAAAAAATAAAATGGAAATCAACAAACGAAGAAACAGGACAAACAAAGGGAAACTCACAGACACAGACAGCAGTATAGCGGTTACCAGAGGGAAGGGAGTTGGGAGAAGTAGTAAAGGGTAAAGGGGGTCAAATATATGGTGACAAGGAGATTTGACTCTGGCTAGCAAATACATAATTTAATATGACAGATTATAGAATGTTATAGATCATATTATAGAATTTTGACACCTATATAATTTTATTAACCAATATCTCCCCGGTAAATTTAAAATGACACAAGATGAATCATAAAAAGGCATTGGTTAAAAATCTGATATTCAATTTATCACTGAAATTAAAGGAAAATAAAAACTAATTTCAAAATACAAAATCACCTGACATCCTTTTTGGAATTAATATCATGAATATTGTTTTCAGTAGAACCATTTGCTCCTGGGAGGATCATCCAGCTCAGTTCCATTCAAATAATGTAAAAGAAATTGCTTTTTGTATATGTCATTTGAAGCATTTTGAAATTACTGCAGTTATGGAGGAAAGGGACTCTTAAATGACCTCCCCTACATTTTTGCCAATTTAGGTCTATCCTTGCTGTCTGTCACCATTTTGTTGGGTCTTGAACAAATCTTGATGTAACTGGTTAAGGTTTCATTTTGTTTTCTCTCTCAAGAACCTAAGAAACACCAGAGAATACGTCTCAACTGCTTCTCTGGGTGGCCACAGCACGCCTCTTTTAGATGCTCTCTTACCTGTGAATTTCTTTTATAGGGAATGACAAGGACAGCTACAGTTCAAGACTATTTAAATGTGAATGTTAATAGATTATAAACTCCACAACATGGGGAAATCCTTCACCATGGACAGTGAGTAGATAAAAACCAGTTTGTTAATTTGAAGCTAAGCATCTTTAAAATTTTTTATTCTAGAAAGTTCTATATAAAACATGCAATCAAATTATGAAGATGAATTGAGGACAACCATATATTCATATTTAGGTAAGAAGCAAAAACTTTAAATACTAAGGGTGAGGTTGGCATGCAAATAAATGTAAAATTTGACTGTATTATCAATATTACTGTATTTTTCATTTCTAGGAGTTTGGGAATTAGACTTCTGTTTTATTTTCAGTGTGTGTGTGGTATGTTTACAAATATTTCACTTACTATGCTAGACACTATAGAAGCATTATTTCACTTATCTCAGGTAACAATATTAGAATTATGAAGTATGCACTGTACTACTATAGTCCCCATTTAACAGATGAGAAAAACAAGGCTTGGAAAATTTGGGCCACCATGTGGGAAAATGGAGAAGCAAAGAACAGGTGTTGAGCATGAGGCTTGAGACCAAGGCTCCTGTTGCTAATCACCATCTACATTTCCCCCAGTTTCCTAAACATAAGCTCAGTACCTGTTCCTTAACAAGTTTATATACCTCAATCATAAATTGGCATGAACAGCAGCTTGGAAAATAAATATTCCCTACAGAAAGTCTCTGCACAGTCAGCACCGTGTTCACTGCAGCACACATGTGCTGGAGCTGGAGTCACGCCTATTCTGGCTTAATTTTGTCCACTGCTAGATTCTCTAATCCACTTAAGCTTATTTGCAAAGTCACTTTATTTCTGTACTATTGACTTAAAAGGAGCTGGATTTTCTTTTTGCCAAAATTTTGAAATCTCACATCTCTATTATAAGAAAAAAAGAGCCACTTTGGACATTCCAGAGACATGTAACGCTGAATTCCCTTCCACTCTAGAGAATTGGCACGAATCCCTTAAACCTCCAATTGCTTTAAAAGAAAATACTGCATACGAGTCCTGTAATGTGCACTGATGACAGGGATGATCTGGGATCATGTCATCAGGGCACAAAGGTTCATGTTACAGCTAGAAGACACTTGTGTACACTTCTTCTTTGGCTTCACTCAACATTGAAAAAAAAAAAAGAAAATTCCTAATTTTTCCTAAAGCAAATATGTTAATTCTACAATGTAAAAATTACTCAAGATGATGTTTAAGCTTCTGTCCTTCATAGAACCCTCCAAAGTCCACGGTATACATTAGATTTTCCAAAAATGGTCTGTTTCCTCCTCCCTCTGCAGAGGGGCATTTGCAGGTGTTTGCCCCTACCTTATCCCAGATCCAACCCAGGCTCTCAAAAATGAGCAAGCTCTAACAAAACAGAGAGTTAGGCCCTAGTCCCAGAATTTCAGCCCCACACTAGATTTTGCATTTCTAAAAATTCCCAGGTGATGCAGGCCAGAGAGCACACTCTGAAAACCACTGTTCTCACTGGTTCCCAAACTACGGCACCTGAGAACAGTTTTTTAAGTGTAGATGTCCAAAGTCCTACTCCCAGAGATTATGATTTCATTGGTCTGGGGTGCTGCTCAAGCACTGAATTTTTTTAAAGCTTCCTAGTGAGCCTACAATGCAGCAAACATAAAGAACCTCTGGTCCACCTCGCACAGTGCCCTGCCCCCCGAGCCCAGCTTACCACTCCCGGGCGCACCACGTGTGGATGCCACAGTCTCCTCCGAGGAACAGAGAAAGATGAGTTTAGGGAATCAAATCCCGAATGCTAATCTTTCTCTCAGGCCAAACACTCTGAGCAAAAATCAGCGCTAGCGAACCTCTAGATTCATTAACACCGAAGTAATTTTGCAAGACAAACCCTGACATGCCAGCCTCCAGCCTAGACGCGCAATCTACCTACCGGTTCACCTAGTATTGCAGCGCGGGGAGAAAACTGCACCCTCAAATGCCAAATTGCAGCCCCGGAAGAGCCAGCCCTGAAGCCCCCTATTTGTCATTCTGGCCGAGAGAGGGGAGAAATAGGTGTCACCTTACCTGGCACTGCGTCCAATGTCGGGGTTGCAGTCGCAGCCAGCTTCCTTCTCCACCAGGGGTACAGGGTGTCCCAAGTGGTGACCAGCCCCAACCCGGACAAAAACTGGGCTGAAGTGGGTTCGCTGCCCTCCGTCCTGAGCCCCGTCTCCCCGCTGCGGCCAGAGCAGAGCGCGGCGGCTCGGGAACTCGCTCTCAGCCCTCTGGAGGCGGAGCCCGGGAGATAAGGTTGGCGCTCCCACCCGCCCCCTTTCCGGGGCGAAGGCCAGAGGGTGGGTTTTGGACCTGGATCTCCAAGTGCCAGCTGCTAGTGGAACGCTGATGGAAACATGCTCATTTCAAATCCTGCGGGGACCAGAAAGTTGCACCCCTGGAAGGACTCGGGATGATGGGCTACCAGGAAGCAGGAAACATAGGAGAGACTCAGAGGTTGAAAGGACAAGCACTAGGGAGGCAGGGACCTGGGAGCATCACATGCACTCACCAAAGAAGCCCTTCCTCCCTTGGCCTGTGAAAAGGGCCCCTGTGGCTGCCAGGGTCCGTCCCCCTAATCCACCCAACAGCAGATTGACTGATGAACCTACCTTTAAGCTAAAATAATAGCTGCCGGAAAATCTGAGAAGAGTTCACTACAGATAGGCAGCCTTTTGAGGATTTACGAGATGCAAGAAAGTCTTGCCTTATGACAATAAAGTAAAGTAGTGCTCTGCCCCTTTTAGTCTATTCTTCACAGAACAGTCAGAAAGTATTTTAACATGCATGTGCTTAAGACGCCACCATTTTCTGCCCCCCCCCACATGCTCTCCCCTGTCACCCTCCCCACTTCTCACCCTGCTTCCCCACAATATGGCCCGTGGACCTTTCTCATACACACCTGTGTGTTCTCTCCTCTCACTTGCGACTTCTCCCCTTCCAAAGCTGCCTTCCAGACCTTACCATGATCGCCAGCTTCTCTTCATTCAAGTCTCAAATGTCACTCCCAGGGAGTCCTTCCTGCACAACCCACGCCAATGGAAACCCACACAATCATGCCCATTGCCTAACCCCACTTTTTTTGGAAATTCTATTATTTTTTGCTGGTTTTGTTTTGAAATTTTATTATTTGTTTGTCGCTTTTTTGTTTTGCTTCCATCCCAAGGTAAGCTCTATGAGGACAGAGAACTGGTCTTATACCCAGCTTTATTGTCTGCATCTAAAGCAATAGCTGGAATATAGTAGGCGCTTAATAAATATCGACTGAATGGATGTGTGAATTAATAGCTCCCAGAGAATCCTGACAAAGAATGCCTTCCTTCAGTGTCTCAGTCCTGCTGAATTCAAGGTCATATACAAATATCCTGGAATGATGATCATTTGCTGCATTTCATTCATTCATACATTTCTGTTATATATAGCCCATTGTCATGCAAATAAAAGTCTTCATGGGTCATACCAATGAAAACATAAAAGTAAATTTTTAATATAAAGATATGGATACTAATTTCCAACTAATACTTTTAGTAATGAAGAGAATACATTCCAAATTCTCAGCAAATGGCCTCTTCTACTTTGCAGAGGAAACAGAAGCCTGCCAAAATAAAATCTACACCCAACTCTTTCATCTATCTTTGCATCTATTAAAAGAGAAAAGGGGTCCCCCACTTTTTCTCATGCCCTCTTTCTGTCTCCTTAGGAACCACCCCACTGATGGTTCCATCTTCTCTTGCATCATTAAACTAACCACTTATTTGAACTTACTCCAGGCTCTCCTATATAATTACATCTCCCAAATAATTACATGCTGGTCTTCTTAACACTTCCTGAAGCTGCTCCAGCCAAGTTTGCTAACAATCTCCAATATTCAATGGACTAGTGGTACTTTATCAGATTCTGGTTCAGAAGTGTGGTGATGGGGACCTTGGGGTCTGTAGTTTGCAGAAGCTCTCCCCTAGGTTATTACAGCACACACTTTTTGTTAAGAATGTTGCAAAGGCTACCTATTCTTTTCTTTCTCAATCTCTTAGTGTTCAACCAACTTGGTCCCTGCTCTAGCCATCTTCAAATATTTTTCTTCCCTTGTCTTTATTAACTTTTCACTACCAATTTTCTCTGCTACAGGCTCCTCCTCTATCTCTAGGTACTCGGCCTAAGTTTCTGTTCTCCCAGTGAACTCTCCTTAAGCAATGCTATCCATTTCCACAGCTTCTTTGATAGTTGGGGTTCTTAACCTGGAATTCATGTTTAGTCTGGGAATATGTTGGCCCTAGCATTTTCATCCAGTATTCTCTGTGTGTGTGTGTGTATAAATTTTTTGAGGAGAGGTGTTTTAATATTCTTTTAGATTATCAAAGCATGACCTTCTGACTACTATCCCACCCACAAAAAAAAGGTTAAGAGCCCTCCATCTACCTGCATGTCTGCATCTCCAACCTAGATCTCTTCCCCAAATTTCAGCCAGTATCTCAACTGTTCACTGGACATCTCCATTTGCATGAATGTCAGACACTTCAAATAAAATATAGTCAAACCTGAGTCTCTTATCATTCTGCCCCCTCCCCCAAAACCCCTGCTCCTCCTCTCTGTATTTCCTCACTTTCCCAAAGTCACCAGCATTTACCCAGTTGTGCAAGATGGGATTTTGCCATAGTCTCCACCCTAAAGTAAGTCTGGCTCTTTCCTGATTAAAACACCGACATGGTTTTCTAATACTCTTCAAATAAGCTCTGAACTCTTCGCCACGCCTCCACAGCTGTCGTGGCCTTAGTCACAAGGTAACATGCCGCTCCTCCCCACCCACCTCCTTACCCCCTCGATCTCTAAACACTATCAACACTGAACGTCTGCCACCTCAGACCCTCCATGCCCAGATTTCCTTCCTATAGAAACCACTAAGGAATCCATTTACCTTGTTTTAAACTGAGAAGTTGGTGGTAATTTGTTACACAACAATGAAAACATTAGCCCAGCAAACTTAAGTCTAGCTCTTCTAGACTTCCTGAATTTCCTGAGCTATTCATTTTAATGAATATATTTTAAATATGCAATCAGTATCACGTATTATATTCTTTAACATACTTATTATTTAATTTTATTTGATTATTAATTGTTTAATTACTGATTTGGTAAATTTAATATGTATTAAAATTTTATTTATTTAAGTAAAACTTGCATGTAAATGTTTCCATTTTCACAGTAGGGGAAATATATGCTTGGAAACTAAAATTTCTCAATTTTTGCTTTAGAACATGATTACATCCAAATCTACAATATTGTCTCTTCCGTATCAACCCAGAGAACTGCGTCACAGACTCCAAAATCAGTGCAGAAGACACCAACAGAATCCTCCAAACCCGTGCTACTGGTACTGAAGGAGCTGTGAGAAAAAGATGGCCTGTAAGTGATATATTGCTCCACTAGAAATGGCTTCTACTCTGGTTTATAAGGTTTACTTCTTCCACTCGGGGTAGTAATTTTTCCTCTTCTCCAGAAGAAAAAGCCTGTATTGTTGCTATATTATTGCATTTTAAGGATCAAATTCTCAACAATTAAAGCATTTTAATCAAGCTACCACACCTGAGCTGAACAGCTGCAACCAAAGTCAGTACCACTGAGAGTAAGTGCCGTATTTGTACTGCTCACCATACATTCCAATGGGAATGATAGATATTTATTAAATGAATGAATGAATCTTCTGTGACAGGACAAAGGGAGAACAACATCAAAGAATATATACTGACCACACTGATATATTCCAGACACTAGGCTAGACTTTGGGGACAAAGCTGTGAACAAAACAAGTCCCTGCCCTCCCTCAAAAATAGCTACCACCACCCTAAAATAATGTACCATTCACAAAGTCAGGCAGTTCTCAAATGCTCTCTCTAGGATTGCAGACAGGGTCCTCCCCCCCAAATTTTATGTTCTCACCCTTTCATCCAGTAGTACTATGTAAATGAAGTATAACTAAAACTTAAATCAAGGGCATGTGTAAAGGGAATGAGCAGTTACCTGGAAAAAGCAAGGGCGAATGACCTGGTGGTCTTGCGGTTACAAGCTACAGAAACCAACTCTGGACGAATTTAACAGCAAAGGAATATATTGGAATGACAGTGGCCACAGAACTGATAGGAAGGCTGGAGAACCAGGCTTGGACAAAGAGGGTCAGGCCAGGGTCCGTGCAGCAGGTACTGCTGGACAGTCTGGTAAAGGCACCATAGCTTAGTGAAGGGATCACGTCTGTCTTTCCTGCCTCTGCACCATGCCACCCAAGAATCAAAGTCCAAAGGGAAAGAGTCCAGTTGTCCTGGCTTGGGTGCATACCCACTGCCCTAGCTAGGGGAGGGCAGGTCTGACAGCCCCAAAGCTGGTGGCCGGAAAACATCTGAAAGTGGGACACCAGGTGACAATCAGGAACTGGGTATTATCTAATCAATCTGAAAGTGAAGTCAGCCCAGCCCAATTGTTTTAGTTCAAAGACAGAGTAGATTTAAGTAGTTCCCAAAATCATGAGGAAGTTGCTTGACCAGGGGGCTGACTTTGAAGCAGTTAACATGGGAGGGATATCCAGAATGCTGACCAAAGAAGCTTGGATCACATGCTCCATCCTTAGAGCCAGGAGTGGAGCCTCATCCAGACCTCACAGACTGGCAGAGTGAGATGGTGTTTCTTCAAACAGAATCAGGGCTCTGTTAGTTTAAAAAAGAGGAAACAGACCTGAGAGATGGGGATATCGAAAAGTTACAAATGTTCACCAAAGTCTACACCTTTGCTGTCCAGCTTCCAGATACAGTCTTTTCCCAAGTAAACACAGCCAAAAACCTCATCAGATTACTATATTCAGCTCCAGATCCAAGGTGTGCATTTTTCTTGGTCAGGTTTAGATGGCCCTGCAACCCATGACTATATTACCAAATTAACCAATGTCAACACTGGAGAGAGAACAAGTAACTACAGTAAAGACCCTCTACTTGGAAAAGGGTAGAAAAAATCCACATTGTCCCACCACCATTGTCCATAATATATCCTGCTAAAAAGAAATAGCCATGACTGTTCCCTGAAAGAGAAGTGAGTATCCTGATCTGCCCTCCAGGGTGATAACCTTTGACCATTGATCACAGGACATTTTTGCCAAGGTCGAGTCTGAGAAGACCTTTAATCTCTAGGAGACTTCTGGTCAATTCCAGAACCTAAACATCTATTTGAGGATTCTGCTTTCCTGGAAGCAAAATCAGCGTTCTGCCTATCTCCTTAGCCTCTGTCTAGAGCAATTATAAACAGGGACATGGGGTGGAGAGTCTTTCCCAGTCTGACTTTTGTCTCCAAACTATAGCCCAACTGCATCTTTGCTGTGAGTGTCATTATCTGCTTTGACAATCAGATGCCTGATAATAAGAGCTCATGCAAGGGTTCTAGGGATTCACCCTCACCCAAAGGCAACCTTATTTCTTTCTGTGGTTCCTACCTCCTACCTCTGATCACACTAACTTTATCACTAGGCAGAAAAGTTAGCTTTTCCAACTTTCCAAGGCTCTGGAGAACCATGCTTTAAGCCATGCTATTTGTAGGTCCCAATCAGTGTCCCTAGAAAAGCCATTTTAAAAAAATTTCACTGTTATCAAAATGAGCGTCTGTTTAATTATATCAATTTATTCTATGCTGTTATTAAAAATTGCACTATGTAGGCAAAAAAGTGTTAACACCGTCAGAACTTCTGGCCAAGATGGAGATGTAGGCAGATATGCTTTGCTTCCTCTCACAACCAAAAGAAGGACAACAAATTTTAACACAAAACAACCAGAACTGCCAGAAAATTGAACTATATGGAAGTCCCACAACCAAGGAATTAAAGAACATCCAACCAGACTGGTAAGAGGGGCAGAGATGGGCAGGCAGAGTGGAAAAAGGATGTATGGCAAGATGGTGGCTGGAGGACAGGGCAGGCTAGATGGTGGCTGGGGTACCAGGTGGTCCCACATACATGTACAGATAAACCAGGAGGAACAACCAGAGAGCAAGACAGACCATGCAACCCAGGGTTCCAGCAAAGGGAAATAAAGCCTCAAAACCTCTGGTGGTAAAAATTTCTAGGGGTTGCAACAGTAGGAGAAACTTCCAGCCTCACAAGAGTTCATTGGAGAGATCCACAGGTTCCTAGAATGTATACAAACCTACCCACCAGGAATCAGCACCAGAAAGGCCACATTTGACAGTGGGTAGCAGGGGAAGTGACTGAAAGCCAGCAGAGAGCCCAGCATGCAAAACTGTTCCCTCTCTGACCCTTCCCTCACATACAGCACCACAACACAGCAATGTGGGTTGCCCCACCCTGGCAAATACCTAAGGTTTCACCCCTTACAATGTAACAGGTGCACCAATACAAAGAAATATTGCCCAAATGAAAGAACAGATCAAAACTCCCAAAAAAGAACAAAGCAATCAGGAGATAGCCAACCCATCAGATGCAGAGTTAAAAACAATGGTAATCAGTATGCTCACAGAAATCATTGAGTACAGTTGCAAAATAGAGGAAGAAGTGAAGGCTATGCAAAGTGAAATAACGAAAAATATACAGGAAACCCACAGTGAAAGGAAGGAAACCAGGATTCAAATCAACAATTGGGAACAGAAGGAAGAAATAAACAATCACCCAGAGCAAAATGAAGAAACAAGAATTCAAAAAAATGAGGAGAGGCTTAGGAACCTCTGGGACAACTTTAAACATTCCAAAATCTGAATCATATGGATGCCACGAGGAGAAGAAGAAGAAGACCAAGAAATGGAAAACTTATTTGAACAAATAATGAAGGAGAACTTCCCCAATCTGGCAAAGGAAATAGACTTCCAGGAAGTCTGGGAAGCTCAGAGAGTCCCAAAGAAGGTGGATCCAAGGAGGAACACA